>CAWUFW010017280.1:0-269689 GCA_963921515.1 Calotriton arnoldi
GTGTAGGAGAGTAGGATCTGCTTCACAGGGGTACCCCCACTTTTTGCTGATACTTCACTGGTTTTCGACATTAGTCTGGCTGGGGCCCTGCTATTCAGAACCCCAGCCTAGCTGTTTCCTCTTTAAAAGGGTCTCCATGTGCCTTAGGCACATCACTGATTGGGATCTGGAGTGCCCTTGTAAGTCCCTAGTATATGGTATACTATGTACCAAGGGCATAGGTACCTCAGAGGCCTGCCAGGGGCTGCAGCATGTATTATGCCACCCCTGGTAGGCCATCCAAACTGACACCACAGGTCTGCTACTGCAGCCTGGGTAAGGTGGTGCATGCACCCCTTGCTGTGGTATAGGTTACCTATATCACTAAAAGCATACACACATATAAACCTATAAGTCACTCCTAAGGCAGGCCTTATCAATCCTAAAGGCAGAGTGCATGGTTCCTATGTGAGAGGGTGCCCCTGCATGAGCAGGGCCCCTCTGCAGCGGTCGGAGACCATCTCTGATGCTGTTTGTAGTGCAGCCTGACCATATACTCTTAAACGCATTATATCCTCGCGGTAAAATGCTAACTATGGAATGGCTGCACCTAAACATGTCGTGTTTGGTGTCAAACATCTTGGAATACTACCCCCCGCCAATCCTGGCGGCGGGGGTAGCATTCCACCCTTCTAGAGGGAAAGGCATGTTAACTCTGACGAGTCCGGTAACTTCTTTCCAGAGCCCTGGCATCACAAAATGGATGCTGCTGCCACAGACACGAGTCTGGCCTCCTGCTGCTGGACGAAACTCCGGCAGGGGAGGCCTGGACAATAGGTTTCCTGTCCCAGGGAGGTGTGACCACCTCCCCAGACAGGACAATGTGTATTGGGGCTGGGCGGGAGCACTTTCGGGTGCTTTGAAGTCCTGCACTGGGGGCACATTTGGTGTCCCTGTGCATACCCCAGTTCAAACCGGATCAGGGGCTTGCAGCCCCTGCTTTGGCGCGAACTGGACAAAGGGAAAGGGGTGTAGCCACCCCTCTGCCCTGACCCACCCATAGGTGGGGCCACAGAGTAGTCCATCCCCTATTTTTGGAATAAAGGTAGGAACCCAGTCCTTAGGACTTTAGATTATACCTGGACGAAACTCTGAAACAGAATCCTGGACCTTCGACGCTCTACTCACGATTAGAGGACTGAAGAATCTCCCTTGGGGTCAAGGAGTGACTCCCCTGCTTGGCAGGCACCAAAGAAGCATCTGTCCGGTTCGCATTACTGAAGCTCCCGTCGGACGCCGAAGTCATCGCATCACCAGAGGTGGATTCTCAGACTTCCCCGAGGCTACCCTGAGTCCCCAGCAAAGCTGAGGCCCGTGGCTATCGTGGGTGACTTGAGACCGTGACCCCTGGACACCGAGCACACTTGCAAGTGCACCATCTTCTGGGTCTCCCAAGAAGTCGTGCTTTGGGCTCCGAGTAGCCCTAGCCTCCAGCACCACCTGCACCGAAGATCACTGGCCCCCACTCCACGAGTGTCCTGTAAGCCAGCTCCACGTGCGGCGTCACGAGGCTCCTTCGCGGTCGCTAGCCCGTTGGCTAGTAGCCCTTACCGAAGGCCAATCTTTTCTTTACTTGGCAGTCTGGTTGCTCCAGGCCTGCCCTCACTTACCCTTGCTGGGTGAGTTCCCCAGACCTTGCTGGTCTGCATCATCGACGATCTACATCTTACTCGAGACTTGCCGTTGCCAAGGCCTGTTGGGTCCAATCTGGTCGCCGACACCTCTGCACTCGACAGACATCGAGCAACAGCCCGAATCCTGCTCCTGGTCGCCGACAACGCCTCCCGGACCTCGTGGCTGAAGAGTCAAGACGACCGTCAACGAACTTGAAGCACTCGACATCGGTGGGCATCTGTCCATCGCCCTCCTGGTCACTGGCTAGTGACCCAGACTCTGTCCCCTCTGCTTTCAGGTTCTTCAGAACTCCGATCCACTCTTGGATCCACCCGGACACTTTTCTCCTGGTCGCCAGCAGCACTTTGCAGCAGATCGCCATAAGAAACGACGACGAAACCCGACCCCGAAAGGCACCTATGCACCCGGCTTCCCTGGGTGAGGTAACACGAGTACTCCGGTGCTCCCGTGGGTAGAGACTCTTCAAAGTCCTAGATCTCAAAGGGTTTTGTCCTAGTCCTCTTTAAAGTGTCCCTTTCCTCTATTTTCCCGATCCCGACTTTCTCCATAGAAGTTAACGGCGTATCGCGGTTGTGTATTTACACTGCACGCGTCTCCCGTGGGTCCCCTGTGTCACTACCTTGGGTGGTTCCTTGTGGTCCAAGCACTTCTAGAGGCTCTAGGCCTAGTGTCTAGTTCAGTCGTGGTTCGCATACCACTTTATTGGTATATGGTTTGGTACGCCCCTAGGGCCCAAACGTGTATTTGTGCTATTACTGTGATTTAAGATCTTATAACCTATGTATTTCGAACTCTAGCCTCATAAAGAGACTAGAGGGGTGTGTTTAGTAATAAATACATATATTTTGAATATATACCTGGTGTGGTGCTCTTTCATTTGGTCACTCAAGAGATTATAGACTGGTAAAACAAGCTGCTTTACATTCCTTCAAGACTTAGCCTGAAGGCTGCTCTCCACAGCTACCACTAGGATAGCTTTCAATAAGGTTGTCTTTAACCTACCTACCATAAGAGTCGATTTGGACTGGTGCAAGGTGCCCACTATAATTAGTGGACAGCATATGCCAGGCCAACTTCTCACATTGGTGTGCAGCGTGTGGGATTCCAGCTTGCTATTGTTTTACCAGATAATCTCAATTGAATTGATCAACTGAAAACCACTAAAGGTACCTAAGGTACATATAATTTAAGCTTAGAATATCAGTAAGTTCTACTGAACTTAGAGTTGTGTGTTAAGGGATAGCACAACCCTTTCTACAACTCAAGAGAGTTTAGTAGGCCACACTAGAGTAGGTAGTGCATACACCACACCACACTAGTAATGTCTTTAAAAGCAGGATCTAGAGATGCCCTGCAGGAAGCCATTGAGCTTCCCCTCCAAGTATGACACACTCCCATTCTTGGAACTGAGAGCTTTGTGTAACGTGAGGAAATTAAGGACAGGCCAAAGTCCCACCACCCAACACCTCCAGGAGATGTTGGTGGCTTATGATCTTAGTAAGTCCTCAGAGACTGAAGGGGTAGGAGCAGAGGGTGGGCCAGCAGATGAGGAAGGGGCCAGGGGTACTACTACCCCCAGCCCCCTCTGAAACTGACCAGGAGGGTGACAATGACCCTGACCTGGAAAACCCAATCCCTTCTGGGGAAGATGAAGATGAGGATCTAGAGAACCACACCTTTGTCCCCCAGGAAGGATTATGAGTGTGCTCAGAAAGTCTAGGTCTCCTTCTCAGGAGTCTAACCACTCTGGCACCTCAATAGGGAGCTCTGTTTCTTCTCACAGGAGGGAATCCTCTCATGAGAGAAGAAAGAGACTGGTCCAGTATGAGGAAACTCAACTGGAGATCAGGAAGAAGCAATTGGCTTTAGATAGAGAATCCCTAGATCTCCTTAAAGAGAGAAGAAAGTTGGGACTAGAGTCCCATGGTGGCAGCCATATCCCTAGAGATAGGGAAAGGTCCTATGACCATAGGAACCTGAGCAAGATTGTCCCTCCCTACCAGAGTGGGGATGATATCCACAAATGGATAACTGCTTTAGAGAGGGCCTGTAAAGTACAGAAGGTCCCTCAGGAGCAGTGGGCAGCAATCTTGTGGCTCTCCTTTGCTGACAAAGGTAGAGACAAGCTCCTCACTGTTAGAGAGGAGGATGCTGACAATTACAAGGTCTTGAAGAGTGCTCTTATTGATGGGTTTGGCCTAACCACTGAACAGTACAGGTTGAAGTTCAGAGACACCCAAAAGGCACAGACTCAAGACTGGGTAGACTATGTGGATTGTTCTGCCAAGGCTCTGGAAGGCTGGTTGATGGGCAGTAAGGTGTGTGACTTCTCAGGATTGTATAATCTGATAATGAGGGAGCAGATTCTTAATAACTGTCAAAACCAGCTGTTGCATCAGTACCTGGTTGACTCTGATCTGACCTCTCCCCAAGAATTGGGAAAGAAGGCAGACAAATGGGTCAGAACCAGGGTGAAGCAGAAGGTACAGAACCAAGGTGGGGAAACCAAGAAGCAAGATGCTAAGAACTCTGACAAGGGTGGGGAGAAGGGTAAAGATCAAAAGTCTTCATCAGGCCCCCAAAAATCTTCTTCTGGTGGGGATTCCCAATCTACCAAGGGTAAAGGCCAAAGAAAACCATGGTGCAAGGTCTGTAAGCAAAAGACCCACTGGACCAGTGATTGCACCAAGTCCAAAGACTCCAGTCCAGCACCCACCAATGCCCCTAAGGCACCTGTTCCCCCTAGTACAGTTGGTGGAAGTGCTCCAGCAAAGGGTTTAGTAGGGTTCACCCTGGGAACTGAGTTGGGCTCTGACTTAGTCAGGGAACTGACTCAGGCTGTGTTAGTCTGTGATGGAGGCATGGATGTGACCTCCACTGTGAGTCCCAGTAATCTGGGCAAGTACAGACAACAGCCTTTAATCAATGGACGAGAGGCTTTGGCATTTAGGGACACAGGGGCAAGTGTCACAATGGTGACACAAGACCTTGTGCTACCTGGGCAAGTTATACTTGGTGAGATGTACCAAGTGACCAATGCTAGCAATGTCAGAACAGACCATACTCTGGCAGTTGTTAACTTCTCCTGGGGAGGGGTAACTGGCCTTAAGAAGGTTGTGGTAAGTGCAAACCTACCAGTCGAATGCTTGCTTGGCAATGACTTAGAAACTTCTGCTTGGGCAGAAGTGGAGCTCAGGACCCATGCAGAAATGCTGAGGATCCCTGCAGATGTGTTTGCTGTGACCAGGTCACAAGCTAAACTGTCTAAAACTGAACAGGCCTTGGATTCTGGAAGAATGGACCAAGTGCCTTCCAAGAGGAGGAGTAGTAGGGTTAAGGCAGTGCCTTCCCCCTTGGCTCAGGAGGAAGATCAGTCCCTTGAGGGGGATGATCTCAGCCCTGAAGAAGGAACTGTCCCAGAGGAACTTGAACCTGACCAGGTTGAGTTCTTGGGGACAGGGGGACCTTCTAGGGCAGATCTGAGCCAGGAGCAGCAGAGCTGCCCCTCCCTTGAACCCCTCAGACAGCAAGCTGCTGCTGAGGCTGCTGGGAAAGCTAGTGGTCCCCATACAGTGTATTGGGATGATGGACTCCTGTACTCAGAGAGTAGAGACCCCAAGCCTGGTGCTACCAGGAGGTTGGTAATACCTTTGAAGTTCAGGGGCTTCCTATTGACCCTAGCCCATGATATTCCCTTAGCAGGACACCTGGGCCAGAACAAGACTTGGGACAGAATTGTCCCTCACTTTCACTGGCCCCACATGTCTGAAGACAGTAAGGAGTTTTGTCGCTCCTGTGTAACCTGCCAAGCCAGTGGCAAAGCAGGTGGCACTACAAAGGCCCCCTGATACCACTACCTGTGGTGGGGGTGCCCTTTGAGAGGGTAGGGATTGACATTGTTGGTCCCATGGATCCCCAAACAGCATCTGGGCACAGATTTATACTGGTGGTAGTGGATCATGCCACCAGGTACCCAGAAGCTATTCCCCTTAGGACCACTACAGCACCTGTGGTGGCAAGGGCCCTCCTGGGAATTTTCTCAAGAGTGGGCTTTCCTAAGGAGGTAGTATCAGACAGGGGTGCAAACTTCATGTCTGGGTACTTAAAGGCAATGTGGAAGGAGTGTGGAGTTACTTATAAGTTCACCACACCCTATCACCCACAATGCAATGGTTTAGTTGAGAGATTCAACAAAACCTTGAAGGGCATGATTAAAGGGCTCCCAGAAAAGCTTAGGCGTAGATGGGACATACTCTTGCCCTGCCTTTTATTCGCATATAGGGAGGTGCCTCAGAAGGGGTTGGTTACAGCCCTTTTGAACTTCTGTTTGGCCACCCTGTGAGGGGTCCACTGTGCTTGGTGAAGGAAGGATGGGAGTTACCTCTCAAGCCCCCAAAGCAAGATATAGTGGACTATGTACTTGGTCTCCGCTCCAGGATGGCTGAGTACATGAAAAAGGCAACCAAAAACCTTGAGGCTAGCCAGGAACTTCAAAAGGCCTGGCATGACCAAAAGGCTGTTCTGACTGTTTACCAGCCAGGACAGAAGGTGTGGGTGTTGGAGCCAGTGGCCCCAGCAGCTCTCCAAGACAAATGGAGTGGACCCCACACTATTGTTGAGCAGAAGGGTGAGGTCACTTACTTAGTAGACCTGGGAACACCCAGGAGTCCCCACAGGGTTCTCCATGTCAACAGACTTAAGCCATATGTGGACAGGGCAGACATGGGCTTGCTCATGGCTACTGATGAAGGGCAGGAGGAAGAGAGTGACCCACTCCCTGACCTGCTCTCACAGAACCCTGACGATGGGTCAGTTGATGGTGTAGCCTTGGCAGGCAGCCTCACTACCCAGCAACAAACTGATTGCAGGCAAGTCCTCAATCAGTTTAGACATATGTTTTCTCTGACACCCAGTCAGACCACCTGGTGCACTCATGAAGTGGACACTGGGGACAGTCTGCCTATTAAAAACAAGATTTATAGGCAACCTGACCATGTCAGGGACTGTATCAGGACTGAAGTCCAGAAGATGTTGGAATTGGGAGTGATTGAGCCCTCAGATAGCCCTTGGGCTAGTCCAGTAGTCCTAGTACCTAAACCTCACACCAGTGGTGGGAAAAGAGAGATGAGGTTTTGTGTAGACTACAGGGGCCTCAATGCAGTCACTAGGACTGATGCCCATCCAATACCCAGGGCAGATGAGCTCATAGATACTTTGGCCTCTGCCAAATATCTCAGCACATTTGACCTAACAGCTGGCTACTGGCAGATCAGACTAGCTGATGCTGCAAAGCCCAAAACAGCATTTTCGACCCCTAGTGGGCATTACCAATTTGTGGTGATGCCCTTTGGTCTGAAAAATGCACCTGCCACTTTCCAGAGGTTGGTGAACACAGTTCTCACAGGACTGGAGGCCTATAGTGCAGCTTATCTAGATGATATTGCTGTCTTTAGCTCCACCTGGGAGGATCACCTGGTCCACCTCAGGAATGTTTTACAGGCCCTGCAAAAGGCAGGCCTGACTATCAAGGCCACTAAGTGCCAGATAGGGCAGAGTCAGGTTGTGTACCTGGGCCACCTTGTGGGTGGAGGCCAGGTTCAACCTTTGCAGAGCAAGATCCAGACCATCATGGACTGGACTGCTCCCACTACCCAGACTCAGGTGAGAGCCTTCTTAGGCCTGACTGGGTACTATAGGAGATTTGTCAAGGGGTATGGATCAATAGTGACACCCTTGAATGACTTAACTTCTAAGAAAATGCCCAAAAAGGTTCAGTGGACAGTTAGCTGTCAAAAGGCATTTGATGACCTCAAGCAGGCCATGTGCACTGCTCCAATTCTGCAGAGTCCTGATTACTCCAAGAAGTTCATTGTTCAAACAGATGCATCTGAATTGGGGGTAGGGGCTGTACTGTCACAATTGAATGAAGAAGGTCAGGATCAGCCAGTAGCTTTTATTAGCAGAAGGCTGACCCCTAGAGAGAAACGTTGGTCAGCCATAGAGAGGGAGGCCTTTGCTGTGGTCTGGGCTCTGAAGAAGTTGAGGCCATACTTGTTTGGTACACACTTCCTGGTTCAGACAGACCATAAGCCCCTCTTATGGCTAAAACAAATGAAGGGTGAAAACCCCAAACTGCTTAGGTGGTCCATTTCCCTACAGGGGATGGACTTTACAGTGGAACATAGGCCTGGGAGTAACCATGCGAATGCAGATGGACTCTCTAGGTATTTCCACTTAGAACATGAAGACTTAACTGGGCAAGGTTAGTTTAATGTCCCTACGTTTGGGGGGGTTGTGTAGGAGAGTAGGATCTGCTTCACAGGGGTACCCCCACTTTTTGCTGATACTTCACTGGTTTTCGACATTAGTCTGGCTGGGGCCCTGCTATTCAGAACCCCAGCCTAGCTGTTTCCTCTTTAAAAGGGTCTCCATGTGCCTTAGGCACATCACTGATTGGGATCTGGAGTGCCCTTGTAAGTCCCTAGTATATGGTATACTATGTACCAAGGGCATAGGTACCTCAGAGGCCTGCCAGGGGCTGCAGCATGTATTATGCCACCCCTGGTAGGCCATCCAAACTGACACCACAGGTCTGCTACTGCAGCCTGGGTAAGGTGGTGCATGCACCCCTTGCTGTGGTATAGGTTACCTATATCACTAAAAGCATACACACATATAAACCTATAAGTCACTCCTAAGGCAGGCCTTATCAATCCTAAAGGCAGAGTGCATGGTTCCTATGTGAGAGGGTGCCCCTGCATGAGCAGGGCCCCTCTGCAGCGGTCGGAGACCATCTCTGATGCTGTTTGTAGTGCAGCCTGACCATATACTCTTAAACGCATTATATCCTCGCGGTAAAATGCTAACTATGGAATGGCTGCACCTAAACATGTCGTGTTTGGTGTCAAACATCTTGGAATACTACCCCCGCCAATCCTGGCGGCGGGGGTAGCATTCCACCCTTCTAGAGGGAAAGGCATGTTAACTCTGACGAGTCCGGTAACTTCTTTCCAGAGCCCTGGCATCACAAAATGGATGCTGCTGCCACAGACACGAGTCTGGCCTCCTGCTGCTGGACGAAACTCCGGCAGGGGAGGCCTGGACAATAGGTTTCCTGTCCCAGGGAGGTGTGACCACCTCCCCAGACAGGACAATGTGTATTGGGGCTGGGCGGGAGCACTTTCGGGTGCTTTGAAGTCCTGCACTGGGGGCACATTTGGTGTCCCTAGTGCATACCCCAGTTCAAACCGGATCAGGGGCTTGCAGCCCCTGCTTTGGCGCGAACTGGACAAAGGGAAAGGGGTGTAGCCACCCCTCTGCCCTGACCCACCCATAGGTGGGGCCACAGAGTAGTCCATCCCCTATTTTTGGAATAAAGGTAGGAACCCAGTCCTTAGGACTTTAGATTATACCTGGACGAAACTCTGAAACAGAATCCTGGACCTTCGACGCTCTACTCACGATTAGAGGACTGAAGAATCTCCCTTGGGGTCAAGGAGTGACTCCCCTGCTTGGCAGGCACCAAAGAAGCATCTGTCCGGTTCGCATTACTGAAGCTCCCGTCGGACGCCGAAGTCATCGCATCACCAGAGGTGGATTCTCAGACTTCCCCGAGGCTACCCTGAGTCCCCAGCAAAGCTGAGGCCCGTGGCTATCGTGGGTGACTTGAGACCGTGACCCCTGGACACCGAGCACACTTGCAAGTGCACCATCTTCTGGGTCTCCCAAGAAGTCGTGCTTTGGGCTCCGAGTAGCCCTAGCCTCCAGCACCACCTGCACCGAAGATCACTGGCCCCCACTCCACGAGTGTCCTGTAAGCCAGCTCCACGTGCGGCGTCACGAGGCTCCTTCGCGGTCGCTAGCCCGTTGGCTAGTAGCCCTTACCGAAGGCCAATCTTTTCTTTACTTGGCAGTCTGGTTGCTCCAGGCCTGCCCTCACTTACCCTTGCTGGGTGAGTTCCCCAGACCTTGCTGGTCTGCATCATCGACGATCTACATCTTACTCGAGACTTGCCGTTGCCAAGGCCTGTTGGGTCCAATCTGGTCGCCGACACCTCTGCACTCGACAGACATCGAGCAACAGCCCGAATCCTGCTCCTGGTTGCCGACAACGCCTCCCGGACCTCGTGGCTGAAGAGTCAAGACGACCGTCAACGAACTTGAAGCACTCGACATCGGTGGGCATCTGTCCATCGCCCTCCTGGTCACTGGCTAGTGACCCAGACTCTGTCCCCTCTGCTTTCAGGTTCTTCAGAACTCCGATCCACTCTTGGATCCACCCGGACACTTTTCTCCTGGTCGCCAGCAGCACTTTGCAGCAGATCGCCATAAGAAACGACGACGAAACCCGACCCCGAAAGGCACCTATGCACCCGGCTTCCCTGGGTGAGGTAACACGAGTACTCCGGTGCTCCCGTGGGTAGAGACTCTTCAAAGTCCTAGATCTCAAAGGGTTTTGTCCTAGTCCTCTTTAAAGTGTCCCTTTCCTCTATTTTCCCGATCCCGACTTTCTCCATAGAAGTTAACGGCGTATCGCGGTTGTGTATTTACACTGCACGCGTCTCCCGTGGGTCCCCTGTGTCACTACCTTGGGTGGTTCCTTGTGGTCCAAGCACTTCTAGAGGCTCTAGGCCTAGTGTCTAGTTCAGTCGTGGTTCGCATACCACTTTATTGGTATATGGTTTGGTACGCCCCTAGGGCCCAAACGTGTATTTGTGCTATTACTGTGATTTAAGATCTTATAACCTATGTACTTCGAACTCTAGCCTCATAAAGAGACTAGAGGGGTGTGTTTAGTAATAAATACATATATTTTGAATATATACCTGGTGTGGTGCTCTTTCATTTGGTCACTCAAGAGATTATAGACTGGTAAAACAAGCTGCTTTACATTCCTTCAAGACTTAGCCTGAAGGCTGCTCTCCACAGCTACCACTAGGATAGCTTTCAATAAGGTTGTCTTTAAGCTACCTACCATAAGAGTCGATTTGGACTGGTGCAAGGTGCCCACTATAATTAGTGGACAGCATATGCCAGGCCAACTTCTCACAAGGGGCACACCTACAACACCACAGCATGTCCAAACTGTATCCTAAGGCATGTAAGGCTGCATTACCTATTCCGTGTATGGGGGTGAACATGTTGTTCTGTGGGTGTCACTTGGGGGCAGCCACCCCCAGGCTGTGCACGTGTTCATGGGGACAGGATCCTTGGTGTTTCGTGTACATGACCACTGTGATGTGCAACTGTTCATATCTGAGCATGTGGCATGGTCACATTTCACGGTGGTGTATGTGTATGTCATGTCACATACTCCCTGAGTCCCATGTGGGACGGTATGTTTAACCCAGGGTGACCCATTGGCACAATAGTGATGGTCCTCCACAGTCTGTGTGCATGTTGTGTTTACAATGTCTCTGATTTCATGTGCACAATGGGAGACAGTCTCCACATCCACGTTGTTTGTGCATGGACTTTGATGTTGTGCGTGTGTGTGTCACAGACGTCCATGTCTGTCCTGCCGAGGCAACAGGGACCACTACCTGTGGGGGTCATGGTTGTTTTGCTGTGGTGTATACATGATACACCATGTCATGCCAGTGTCCATGTGGCAATACAGGGTCCCTGGGAATTTACCTGTCGTTGAGCTGTGATGCCTGGGGCACATCTGTCCTCACATGTCACTGTGGGGTGTGTTTGCAAGGTGGCAGCAGGAGATGGGAACTGTGACACGGCCTCATGATATCCAATGGCACAACCTGGGACTTATTGATGCCACTTGTTGAACTGTGATGTTAGATGTTGGCCATGTATGTGCCATACATGTCCTTACGGAACTGCACACATCATGTACTTGTGCCTCATAATGATGTATCATGTGATATTGAGTGTGTCCAATGCCACATATGTGGGGTGACTGACAATCTTTCTTTCTTCACCTATGCACTGCAGGGCACCAGCTGTCCATAGACCATTCCCTGACCTGGCAACGATGGTGGAACGTGACAGCATCCGACGGTACCGCTTCACCAGGCAGCTAATTGAGGATTTGGCAGTGCGCTTGGCACCACATTTGCAACCTGGCCGGCCGTACCCTACAGCGCTGACCCCCAAGGTGAAGGTGATGGCAGCCCTACACTTCTTTGCCACCAGTACCTTTCAACACACTGTGGCGACTGCTGGTGGGATGTCACAGACCATGTTCAGCCGTGTGCTCCGCGATGTTTTGGAGGCTATGTTGATATACCTGAACCAGTACATCTATTTCCCTAGACTCCAACAACTCACTGACGTGAAGAGTGACTTCTATGCCCTGGGGAGGATGCCGCATGTCATTGGCTCCATTGATGGGACACATGTGGCTTTGGTACCACCACAGGCCCAAGAGCAGGCATACAGGAACCGCAAACACTACCACTCGGTCAATGCACTGGTGGTCTGTCTTGCTGATATGAGCATCTCACACGTGTGTGCCCGTTTCCCGGTTCTGCACACGATGCCTACGTGATGAGGAGTAGTCGCATCCCGAGGATGATGTCACAGATGCGGAACCAGCGTGCCTGGCTTGTTGGTGTGTACTGACTTTGTACCATTGTGTGTGTTCTGCAATGTAGTGTTCCACCCTCTTTTCCAACTCAGCTAATGTGCAATTGTCTGTATGTAGGTGACTCCGGATACCCCAACATGCTGTGGTTGCTGATGCCCCTCAGGAACCCTGTGACACCAGCCCAGATGCGCTACAATGAGGCACATGGTCGGACCAGGAGAGTGATTGAGCGGACATTTGGTCTCCTGAAGAGCCGCTTTCGCTGCCTGGACAAGACAGGAGGGTCCCTCCCATATGCCCCAGCAAAGGTGTGCAAGATTGTCATCGTCTGCTGCATGCTACACAACCTGGCAGTGCGGAAGGAGTTGCCTCTCATTCTGGATGATGATGACCAACGTCCGCCACCTGTGGAGGATCCTGGCCTGGACCACGATGCCAGTGATGATGATGATGATGATGGTGATGTCCGCACACAGCTCATCACCAACTTCTTCAGCTGAATGTGAGTATCCAGAGATGTCATGTCAAAGATGTGAGTTTGCATGATATGTGTTGGTGGTGCTCTGGTGCTGTTTGAGTGTGTCCATGGGCTACATGACTGTATGCGTGTAGCGATGTGTCCTTACAGGTAGTCTGTACTCCCCAACAGTGTTGAAATGCTAACTTGGTTCTGGGTGGGTATCTTGTGACATGTATTGGGCATGAGTATTGCAGTTCTGTCCTGTTCTTCAGTGCTTTTGACTGTGTGTCATTTCTGTCCTTCACAGGGTACTTTCAGAGTCGTTTGGTCAACTGTGATCCCCGACACCGTGATTCGACTTCCAGGGTGGTAGCTGTCGTGTCCCTACAGGTGATGTGCGCCACACCCATGGACTTCCTTCCTTCTATACTTGTTGACTGTGTGCCCGCTGCCAGGTGGGATTACCTTGCATCTGTAGTGGTTACAACATGTTGCAAATGTGTAATAAACCTGTGCTTCACTTTGTGATGTGCGTTGTCTGTGGTCACACATTTGACTGACATTTGCTTACTGCACCAGTGGGCTAGTTGACTAAGACTGTGAATAGGTGTTGGGTCTGTGCATTGCACCATATTTCCTGGCAACATCAGTGTAGGCAATGAGTCAGATGGCCTAGGTGTGTATTTGTTGTGTAGCCCTGGTGGTGTGTCTCCCTCATATGTGTCACGTTGCCATGACTCACATCCCTGTGTTGTACTTGCTGTAGCAGTTAGCATGCACAGTGTAATTTCGCTGGTCATCATCTCCATGACAGAAACCACGTTGGAATCACGACAGAGGCAGGTATGGTGTATTAGTGTGTTTATTGTCATACATGTGTGTGAATAGTGCACAGGATGGTGAGTGCTGTACATTTTGATTGCAATCCAAAGTTCCTAGATGAATTGGAAGTCCTGGTAGCAGAAATGTCCTGTATCAAGTCCACAGTCATCTGAGACATTGGTCCAACTTGTACTCCCCATGTCATGTGGGGAGTTGTGTTGCAGTCAACAGGGTGAACAGTTTGCGCACAAAGGTGATTATCCAGAACAGGTGTTGGCTTCCTGGGGGTTGTGCATGGCCATCAGCCTCTCAGTTGTCCTTCCTCGGACGACCCCTCTTCTTTGGGGGACCCTCAAGTGCAGACTGCTGCGGTCCAGGGACTCTCCGCCAGAGTCATCCTGCCTCCCTGTGGCAGTTGCAGTTGTTTCAGCACCAGATGTTGTGGGCACACAGGGAGGTGTTGACTGGTTGCTGCTCATCTGGCGGAGGCATTGTAATATGTCCCTATGCACCGCCGTCATCTCTTGCAGTGTGTCCCACTTGGACTCCACGCGGGACATGTGTGAGTCCAAGCGGGCATGATGGGCAGCCTGCTGCTGTTTAATGTGCCTGAGGAGCCCCACTACCTGGCTGAGCTCTCCGGTGCTGGACTGGTATGCAGCGGCTATGCGTGCCAGTTGTGGGTCATCATGCAGTCCAGACCCCTCTGCGAGCAGCGACCTATGTCTCCCACCCCTCCCACCACCCCTGGCGACACGTGCAGTACCTGAGGTGGCACGCACAGGTGACCCTGGGCCCCCTTGTGGGTTGTTGGTGGTGTTGGTGTCCAGGGCCCCACGTTGGTCCAGGGTCCCTGTGCTGGTGGTGGTGCTCTTTGGTCTGTCCATGTCGGCAGGGGTGGTATGTGTGTTGACAGTCGTTGGAGGGGTGGGTGCAGGGGGTGCAGCTGGTGGTCCTGCTGGTGCTGCATGATGACTTGCTCCGGAGGTGCCAGGTGGGTCTTCTTCATCCGAGGAGGGCAGAGGCTGTTCCACACCAGTGAGCTCCGTATCCTCTTGAGCCTGGGACGGGGACTCCTCAGCGCCTGCTGCTGTGTCCCCATCATCACCTGTTTTTGGGAGACACACACAATGTATGTTATGTTTCTGCAGGCATCAATGGTTGACACACCTGACAGTTGTGACTGTGCCTCTGGATGCTGGCCTGTACATTGCATTGTCCTAAGTTGTCACAGTCAGGGGTTGATATTGGTGTAGCACATTGTCCTGCATTATTTGGGCATTTCTATGTGAATGTTGGGGTGTGTACATGGTCTGCATTGGTTGTATTTGGTTGACATCAGGCCCTCCTTCCCACCCAGCCAGATATTCCAACATGGAACGTGCTTCCATTGCAGGGAGTGCAAGTTGTCTTTCAGGATGTCAGTCAGTGGTGTCCTGCTGTTGGTTGGTGCACAGTTGCCAGCAGGGCCTTGTGCTCCCCACAGCAGTAGCCAGTGTCAGCCATCTTGTGAGTTCTTTTCCACTCCCTGTGATGTGTGCATGGTTCAGGGTGGTGTTGATGGGACAGTTGTGGGGGTGACCAATATCTGTGACTACTACTCCCATCATGCTATTGCCTCCACCCCCCTTCCCAGCATGCCCATGCTTCCTTCCCTTTGACTCTGCTTCCCTGTGGGGTTGTGTGTCTGTGCTGACAAGATGGCTGACAGTGTTATCCTGGGGTTAGTTTTGCTACAAGTCCCATGTGTGTCCCTGTGCCTCACTCAGCATGACCCAGGGTTGTGGTTCTTTGTGGGATATTTGATTGGAGTGTGAGGCAATGCATTCTCCCAGGTGAGTTTTGTGGAGTTTGTGTTAGGGGTGTGTGTGAGAAACGCTGCTGGTAACTATGGTCAGGGCTGTGAGACCTCCTTCCCAGCCAGATATCCCACCATGGAACGTGCTTCCATTGCAGGGAGTGCAAGTTGTCTTTCAGGATGTCAGTCAGTGGTGTCCTGCTGTTGGTTGGTGCACAGTTGCCAGCAGGGCCTTGTGCTCCCCACAGCAGTAGCCAGTGTCAGCCATCTTGTCAGTTGTTTTCCACTCCCTGTGATGTGCGCATGGTTCAGGGTGGTGTTGATGGGACAGTTGTGGGGGTGACCAATATCTGTGACTACCACTCCCATCATGCTATTGCCTCCACCCCACTTCCCAGCATGCCCATACTTACTTGCTTTTGGGTGGACTTCACTGTGTGTGAGTGTGAGAGCAATGGCAAGATGGCTGACAGTGGTGTCCTGCTGTTAGTTGGTGGCCAGTTCCCAGCATGGCCTTGTGCTCCCACAACAGAGCACCAGTGTCAGACATCTTTGATGGGGCTTTCCACTCTCTGTGGGGTGTGCATGCTTGAGTGTGAGCTTGCTGGGCCATGTGGGTGGGGGATGTTGAGCTGTGACTACCACTCCCATCATGCTATTGCCTCCACCCCACTTCCCAGCATGCCCATACTTACTTGCTTTTGGGTGGACTTCACTGTGTGTGAGTGTGAGAGCAATGGCAAGATGGCTGACAGTGGTGTCCTGCTGTTAGTTGGTGGCCAGTTCCCAGCATGGCCTTGTGCTCCCCACAACAGAGCACCAGTGTCAGACATCTTTGATGGGGCTTTCCACTCTCTGTGGGGTGTGCATGCTTGAGTGTGAGCTTGCTGGGCCATGTGGGTGGGGATGTTGAGCTGTGACTACCACTCCCATCATGCTATTGCCTCCACCCCACTTCCCAGCATGCCCATACTTACTTGCTTTTGGGTGGACTTCACTGTGTGTGAGTGTGAGTGCAATGGCAAGATGGCTGACAGTGGTGTCCTGCTGTTAGTTGGTGGCCAGTTCCCAGCATGGCCTTGTGCTCCCCACAACAGAGCACCAGTGTCAGACATCTTTGATGGGGCTTTCCACTCTCTGTGGGGTGTGCATGCTTGAGTGTGAGCTTGCTGGGCCATGTGGGTGGGGGATGTTGAGCTGTGACTACCACTCCCATCATGCTATTGCCTCCACCCCCCTTACCAGCATGCCCATGCTTCCTTCCCTTTGACTCTGCTTCCCTGTGGGGTTGAGTGCCTGTGCTGACAAGATGGCTGACAGTGTTATCCTGGGGTTAGTTTTGCTACAAGTCCCATGTGTGTCCCTGTGCTTCACTCAGCATGACCCAGGGTTGTGGTTCTTTGTGGGATATTTGATTGGAGTGTGAGGCAATGCATTCTCCCAGGTGAGTTTTGTGGAGTTTGTGTTAGGGGTGTGTGTGAGAAACGCTGCTGGTAACTATGGTCAGGGCTGTGAGTCCTCCTTCTCACCCAGCCAGATATCCCACCATGGAACGTGCTTCCATTGCAGAGAGTGCAAGTTGTCTTTCAGGATGTCAGTCAGTGGTGTCCTGCTGTTGGTTGGTGCACAGTTGCCAGCAGGGCCTTGTGCTCCCCACAGCAGTAGCCAGTGTCAGCCATCTTGTCAGTTGTTTTCCACTCCCTGTGATGTGCGCATGGTTCAGGGTGGTGTTGATGGGACAGTTGTGGGGGTGACCGATATCTGTGACTACCACTCCCATCATGCTATTGCCTCCACCCCACTTCCCAGCATGCCCATACTTACTTGCTTTTGGGTGGACTTCACTGTGTGTGAGTGTGAGAGCAATGGCAAGATGTCAGTCAGTGGTGTCCTGCTGTTGGTTGGTGCACAGTTGCCAGCAGGACCTTGTGCTCCCCACAGCAGTAGCCAGTGTCAGCCATCTTGTCAGTTGTTTTCCACTCCCTGTGATGTGAGCATGGTTCATGGTGGTGTTGATGTGCGCATTGTGAGGGTGGGCAATATCTGTGACTACGACTCCCATGATGCTATTGGCTACACAGACTTGCCCAGCATACACAGTATTCCTTCCTTTCAGTGGGCTTCACTGTGTGGTGGTGTTGTAGTGGTGGCTACATGTCTGGATGTGTTTGTTAGTTATATTTGTGCCACTGCCCAGCTGTAGTTGTAGTTGTGTTTGTACATGTGATGACACAGTTACATGTCACTATGAGATGGCATGTGTTGTGTTTATCTGACTGACATACACATTTTGCGATGGTTCTGTTCTGGTTGCTGTGTATTTGCTAAGGGTGCATGGTTTGACTCTCCCCTTGACAGTGATGTGTGTGTATTGTGGCACAATATTGTGTACATTTGTTGTGTACTCACCAGGCTCTGGGATGTTTTCTAGTCCATATACGCTCACTGGTGGTAGGATGGCCCGCACCTTCTCCTCCCAGGGCCTGAGGTATACTGGCTTGGCAGGAGGGCCACTGCTGGTGTGTTGGCTCAAGAGGTAGTCCTTCTTCAACAGCTCCCTGACCCTCCTGCGCACGTCATACCACCTGTTCTGGATGTCTATCTTTGTGCGCAAACATGGTGATTGTGCGTTCACCCTGTCGACGATCCTCTCCCACATCTTGGTTTTCTGCGCCATGGGTGTCTGTTGGACCAGTGTACCAAACAGCTGTGGCTCTACCCTGAGGATCTCATCTACCAGGACTTCCAATTCACTATCTAGGAACTAATGATTCTTCTTTGGGGGCATGGTGATGGGTGGTGATGGTGAGTGATGTGTGTGTTGGTGTGCAGGTGAAGGTGTGTGAGTGTGTGTTTTGCTGGGTGTATGTGAGGTTGCTATTTGTTGGGGTGCTGATGGTGTGTGGCTTGTGTGATGGATGAGCTGTGGGTGTGTGGTTGCTGTCTGTTGAGTGCTGGCAGGTAATTTGAATTTGCAAAGGATCATGGTAGGGATTTGTGTCCTTTATATGGGTGGAGTTGTGGGTGTGCCTTTGTTCCTGCCCCCCAGTATTTATTGGCTTTGTAATTGCTTGTTTGGCCTTTTTTTGTGTATTTTCCCTTTGTACTTTTTGTGCATGTAGGAGACGTTCTTGTGACCGAGTCGGACCCTGCAGTTGTCTCGTACGGGCTTCTCCGATTCGTTCACGCTGTGTTTGTGCTGTTTTCTATGCTGCGTACGAGTCGGTGTTTTGGGTTGCTTCGGCTCGCAGTTTTGTATGCGTGTCGGTCGTACGGCTTGTCCTCCGTGCGACTCGGTCGTGTTTTCCACGCGTTGCATCGTACTTGGCGGGTAGGAGTTCGCGGGTACGTTTCGTTCGGGATTGTTCCGGGTGCGTGTCGGTCGGTTCGATTCGCGTGTTTTTCCGGCCGGATTGCTGTTTTCCGCGCGGCTCGGTCGTTTGGCTTGTGTTCCATACGAGTCGGTCGGGTTTTGCACGCTTCTCATCGTACTTTGCGGGTCGGGCTGCACCGGTACGTGTCGGTCGGAATTTATTCCTGCTCCGAGTCGGTCGGTACGTTTTCCGGCCCGAATCGGAATCGACCCCTCAGTCTGTAACCAGAAAAGATGCCAAATGTATTTCAATTTCTATAAAGTCTATTGCAGATGCTGGATCGATGGTAAAGACGGCTATGTCATCTGCATAAGCGGTGACTTTCAGCTGGCACTGCCCTATAGTCAGAGGAGATATCTGTACATTATTATGCAGTTTCCTAATAAATGGCTAGATGTACAGCACAAAAAGCAGAGGGGAGAGGAGGCAGCCTTGTCTGGTACCACATCGAATTGGGAAGGGAGATGTTTGTATAATACAATTTAGCCTGGGGTTTACTGTATAGAGCTTCTATCCATTTGCTATATCTCCCTCTCAGGCCAAATGATGAAAGTGTTGCCCACAGATAATCCCAAGCCACCCGGTCTAAAGCCTTTTCGGCATCTAGCAGAACCATGCCCAGGCTCAGCGCTGAATTTCTAGCTAAATCAAAGGCCCCCACTGCTGTGTTGACATGAGCCGTGGTGTCTCTGCGCTGTATGAAGCCATGCTGCTGGCTAGAAACTAAGCCTGGCATCATGGGAGCGAGCCGGGTGGCTAGAATTTTAGCTAAGATCTTAGCATCTGCGTTTATAAGGGATATCGGCTGGTAAGAGCTGCACTCCTCAGGTGGTTTTTCCTTTTTCATGAAAAAAACTATGTTTGTCATGTTCCATGATTCAGGAGCCAGGCCCTTTGATCCTATGAGTTGAATAACCTCTCCCAGGAGAGGAACCAGAGCACTCTTAAAGGCTTTATAGAACTCAGCTGGGATTGAGTCTTCCCCGGCCGCTTTCCCCGATGGTAATCCAGATAGTGCCTCAACAATTTCCTTGTTCATAATTTCTTGTTCCAGGAAGGCCAAGTCCTCCTCGCACAAGAGCGGCAGCTTACTCCCCATTAGAGATTCCTGAAGTCCTCTCTCGTTTACCATACCTTTTGTGTGTAAAGTTTCTGATAAAAGACGGAGAATTGCTCAAGTATTGCTTTTGGGTGCATGTGTAGTATACCATTCTCCCCTTTAATAGCCTTTATCAGTGTTTTCGCTCGGTTGTCGGCTAGTTGATGGGAAAGCACCTTCCCAATTTAGTCCCCATATTCATATTGGATCACTGACAGAATATAGAATGCCAAAATATCGACCTGCCAAAATATCGTGGATAAAATATAGAATGCCAAAATATCAAATTCCTATCTACAAACAGGTAAGTACAAAAATATCGAATCCAAAATATCGTTGTAAATAATATAGTTTGTTAAAATATCAAATTTTTAAATGTCTTAAAAGTAATGTAAAATTAATGAAATAATAAATATAATTAACTAAAACATACTTAAAAATATTTAAATAACCTTAAAATTAATAAATAATTAATGTAAGTTATAAAAAAATAAACATACATTTTTATTTTTAATACATATATATATTAACTTAATATTAATAAAAATATTCAATATTTTTAGAGTAGGATAGCGGGAGGGTAAAATTTACAATTATCACTCAAGAGAGTGCAACAGTAGGGAAAGCGTTGGGTAGCGGGAGGGTAAAAATTACTATTCCCACTCCAGTGAGTGCAACAGTAGGGAAAGCGTTGGATAGCGGGAGGGTAAAAATTACTATTCCCACTCCAGTAAGTGCAACAGTAGGGAAAGCATTGGATAGCGTAGGGGTAAAATTACTATTCCCACTCCAGAGAGTGCAACAGTAGGGAAAGCGTTGGATAGCGTAGGGGTAAAAATTACTATTCCCACTCCAGTGAGTGCAACAGTAGGGAAAGCGTTGGATAGCGTAGGGGTAAAAATTACTATTCCCACTCCAGAGAGTGCAACAGTAAGGAAAGCGTTGGATAGCGTAGGGGTAAAAATTACTATTCCCACTCCAGTGAGTGCAACAGTAGGGAAAGCGTTGGATAGCGTAGGGGTAAAATTACTTTTCCCACTCCAGAGAGTGCAACAGTAGGGAAGCGTTGGATAGCGGGAGGGTAAAATTACTATTCCCACTCCAGTGAGTGCAACAGTAGGGAAAGCGTTGGATAGCGGGAGGGCAAAAATTACTATTCCCACTCCAGTGAGTGCAACAGTAGGGAAAGCGTTGGATAGCGGGAGGGTAAAAATTACTATTCCCACTCCAGTGAGTGCAACAGTAGTGAAAGTAATGATTTAATATTTAAATAAAAATAAATTATCAATACCAATAAAAAATTAATTAAAATTAATTACCAATTACAAAATATTTAATGATTAATTAATTATAAATACCAATAAATATTATTTATTAAAAATTAATTACCTATTAATAATTAACAACCAATTATTTTTCAATACCAAAAATGTAACAAGTAATAAAAAAGTACCAATTAATATTTAATTAACAATAAATTAATTATCAATACACAAAAATAATTTCATTAATTACTTAATTACAATTAAATTACTTCCCACCCTATTCCCTATAAACCCACAACCCGCTCCGAATAATAAATTAATACAATTAACATAATTATCAATTTATCAATTAATAAAAATTAATTACCAATTAATAATTAATTAACAATAAATTAATTATCAATACAAATAAATTAAAATAAATATTTACTTAATTACAATTAAAATACTTCCCACCCTATTCCCTATAAACCCACAACCCGCTACGGAATTAAATTACGCAAAAATTAAATAACATAAAATTCATTATTTAAAAAAATTAAACATACATTACAAAAATAATATACACTTTTAACACATATACTAACATAGAAAACACTTTAAAAAATTCGATATTATTAAAAATTCGATATATTTTAATGCCTATATTATGTACTTCGATATTTTGACAGTCGATATTACTTACCTGCATTTCGATATTTTTAACCACTATATTATGTCCATTCGATATTATGTCCATTCTATATTTTTACTTAGATATTCTGTCCATTCTATATTTTTACTTCGATATTTTGTCTAGTTACCATTCATATTGTAGCGTCCGGTGCTTATTATAACTCACACCAACTTTCTCCCTGAGAGACCTGCTTATAGACAGCCGCTCATCTATTAGGGAGGTGTACAACAAATCCTGATCTTAGGCGCCTCGCCGGATCGCATCTGTGTGGCGAAGTTCGATGGGCAATAATTTTTGAGAGCAGCTCTATCCGCGGTCTCCCGCTCCCTATTGTGCTGCCATATGTACTGCTGGGTGATCCCCTGATATACGCCTTCATCATGTCCCACACTACGCAAGGGGTGGCTGTCTCCGTATTGTCCTCGAGGAAATCCGCTAGTTTTTTATGGGTAAAAGCTAAGTAGTCGCTATCAGAGAGTAAATAGCGCAGGATTGGGAAAGACCGCAGTGTTTTAAGCCCGGTCTTAGCCTGGTAAGATAGTAAGATGAGGTTATGATCAGAGGCCATCCTAGGGCATACCTCCATTCTGGCTGTTGACAGTATATTGTCAGAAACCCAAGCCATGTCTATTTTAGAACACTGTCTGTGCGGAGCAGAATAGTAAGTATAACCAGAACATCTGTGTGAAGTGAACGCAAAGCATAATTTAAGGAGTGCAGCCGCCCCAGCTCAAGGATTGAAGCTCTCACCTTCCCATTCTAGGAGCGGCCGCTCGGTTTTTGAATCGATGGGATAATTCACAACACAATTAAAATCCCCCATAATCAGATGCACCCACTGCCAGTCTAGTAACTCTAAGCTAACAAAGTCAAAGACAGCAGGGTCGTCAACATTGGGTCTGTATATTGAGCAGAACACATACTTCACCCCCTTAATTTCCAGCTGCGCCAGCGCCCATCTCCCCCGCTGGTTGGTCGAGATCTTAAGAACTCTATGGTCAAATGACTTGCTCACCAATATAGCAGTTCCCCTTATAGAAGGCCTCAGGGATGTACAGATGATTGTTTGGTACACAAGATGTTTAAATAGGCCTCGATCTTTATAGACTAAATGTGTCTCTGTAAGAAAAACAATATGGGGTCTATACGCTTTCAGCTCCTCCCTGACTAATTGGCGCTTAGCTCCGTTGTTTAGGTCTGACACATTCCATGCCATACATTTGATCAGAGCCATAAGAGTTGGTAGCCTATGCCGCTGCCGAGTACTTTGAAGGTGGACCCACTATCTGTCCTCAAGCTGTCTTTATGTTCCCTAATCTTGCTTTCTGCCACACTCCTTGCCCACTTATGTGTGCCCTTTTTGACCTTTTCCTCTGCGCCCCTACCCTTGTACCCTTATGCCCCCCTCAATCCTCCCACCCCACCCCGCCAGTGTCATGAAGAAGGAATCATTCTCCTTGTAGGCTGCCGTTGGATTGGCAGCTATCAGCCCCCAGCGCACCCGGAGCAGCCCTCCATCCACGACCACCAGAATACACAGTAGGTAAGAGAGAAAGAACCACCCAAAAATCAGAACCAAAGTGAGAGAAAAGAGAAAGCAAACATCCATATATCAGTGAATCATGTTCCAAAGCGAAAACGCTTATTGTCTTAAGCTTCTAGGACTTTTTAGGGGCCCCCTCCAGCTGCCATTCACTTAAAGCTTGCTTAGCCTCCTGATCCATGAGGAAGAACTGCGAGTGTCCACCTTTTATGAGTTTTAATCGAGCCGGCTCTTGCAAAAACACCTGGGCGCCTTCCGCCATTAATGGATCGATAAGCTGTCTCAGCTTCCCGCGTCTATCCATGGTGGCTCTACACAGGTCTGATCTAACAAAAATAGAGAGGGAATCGGCCGCAACAGGGGTACCAGGGTGAGCTTTGATAGATATCGCCTGCCTTAATAAGAAATTACCCCAAAAAATCAAGAGAGGTCTAGGATAGTGAGGGTTTGGCTTGTGCAAGAATATAGGCAGTCAATGCGCTTGCTGAATTTGGCAGTCCCAATCCCAGTCCGCCAAGTCTGGGAAGGCCTTTTGAAATAGTTAGACAATGTAGGCACGTGGGTCAGAGCCCTACTTGCCTTCAGGGACCCCGAACAGCCTTAAGTTAATATGGCGCTGTCGGTTCTGCAGATCCTCTAATTTAGTTTGCATGGCTAATATCTGTCCGTCGTGGATTTGTACAGTTCTGGTGGTTGAAGTAGTAGTCTCTTCGGTATCCGCGACCCGTTGTTGCAGCTCCAGAATGTCTCCCGTTAGTGCCCCCACCTTGCTTGTCACCTCGGTTAGAGACTGCTGAATGCTGAGGTTATCAGCCCTAGCCTGCGCAAAGTGTTCTTGTGCCTCCAGCCTTTGATCCTGCAGTCCTTGCAGGATTAGAAAGAGTGATGAATGAATGAATGAATATACACTTATAGAGCGCATGGCTACCAACGGCCTCCCAGCGCTAGAGACAAAGCCCTAAACCGAGGTATATCAGGAGCTCAAGGCTCTCTAATACTTGAAGTATCCTTTGGCAGATTATTCCCACCAGGATCCTCCCCGTCAAGATCAAGTTTCACTGGAGGCTCCGGTAGGTCGGGGGTTTGTGCCTGGGAGGCGGGCAGGACAGGTGCGTCTGGCCAAAGGCCGGGAAATAAGCCAAATGAGTCCCTGCCATCGCCCGCTAAAGCCTTAAGATCCAACCCTGGTCCCAAGCCTGAGCTCGATAACCGTGATATTAAAGATTTCACTTCCCCCTTTGATTGGCCCCATTTGGGCAAGGGGCTGCCATCTGGAGTGACCTTTGTGCGAGTGCTAGAGCTATTAAATTGATTGCTTCTGTACAGTTCAGTACCTTCTTTCCAGGGTTTTCACGGCTTAGGTTTCCCCTTCTTTCTCCCAGAGGGTGAACTTGACCCTGAACATGTGCCCACCTTTGGTTTTACCGGGCCCAGTGAGGGCGACATTTCAGATCTTGTCCCCATGGCTAATGATGAGCAATTATTGGCCTCATGTGTCTCGTGTGCTGTGAACCCTTAATGTCCACCTTCGTTGACCTGAGGCGATTTCTGAACAGCTGCTTGGGCTAGAAGATTAGGGTTGTTACTAGTCTGGTCCAACCCGGCATTACCTCTCTCCTGGCCACGCTGGACTGTTAGCTGTGCCTCTCTCAGACCTCCTGAGTCGGAGCTGTCTGTCCTGGCGGGCCTTGGTATTGGTGCCTCGTCCCTCTGCTGAGGCTCTGGCCTCAGGCTGAAGATCATTGCAGTTGCTGACAGACTTATCTGCAACATTGTTTCCATCCTCTGGCTAAGTGTCAGCTGGAGACATTGTATCCCTGGTTTTAGTGTACTTCCCCATACTGCTGGCAGCCCCTGCTCACTCTGAGTCCTCCGCAAATCCAAGCCCAAGTAGGGACTCCCCTCGGCTCCTCGCTGTGCCTGTGCGGCCTGCCAGGATTGCCTGCAATAGTATGTCTATGATTTTGGCCCCCGCCCTCAACTCTGTGACATCGCTGGAGAGAAATAAGTCTGCAGCCTTTCCCGACTGCAACAGCTTAATTACTGGCTTACCCACATGTGAGGAGCCTCCTATTGCTGTAGTCCCCCTCAGCGCTCCTGATACTGGATCCTCCACTCCCGCAGGCAATACCACTCCTCCTGGAGTTACGGAAGCTCTAGCTACTCGACCTCCCCTTGCTGTGGTTTTTGGCGGAGCTATCTCCTTCTCCCAGGAGAGAGCCTGGGCTACTGCCAGACCAGTCCAGTGTATTCCTGATAGGCGGGAGCCGGCATGCCAATAAGCGAGTCAGAGCGAGTACCAGAGCCGCCTAGCAGCTCTCGTCGCTAAAGCAAACATTTGCTCGCGTAGCCAGCTGGTAAATTCCCTTTATCTTAATTTCTTGTTTTTCTTGTCGCTGTGGTCCCTTTTATCTCTTCCCTCTCCTGCCTCTATCACGATCTCATACTACCGACGTGGAGAGGACAGGAACCGCTTCCAGTGTCTGCGAGCTCTGGCGGCATCAGTCCAGCATCTTCCTTCCCCACTAGATCTCCATTTGTATTAATTCATATATAACATCGGTATATGCACACATAGTACTCTCATGGCAAAACTGAGTTAATTTTTCAATATTTTGGTCACAAATACTATAAGTGTAATTTATTTCTTACCTCACATCAAAAAGACATAGGGCCCGATTCTGATGCGGGTTGGAAAAGCTTCCCGACCGAGGGCCTGATTGTGATGCGGTTAGGAAGGCCTCCTAACGGTATTTGCTCCTTCCAAATCGGATCGGGAACGTGTCTTCCCGACCGAGGGCCCAATTCTGATGCGGTTAGGAACAAATGTTCCCATTGAAGTCAATGGGAGTTCAACCAAATCGTATCTGGAAGCATCCGGATGCATCCTACTCCGCCGGTCAGACTTTCCCGATCCGAGTGGGTCGGACACCATTTCCCAACCGATTCGGTTGGGAAGCTTTCAAACCCGCATCAGAAACGGCCCCATAATATTTAATTGTTTCACCTGACTCTTCAACACACAATCATACCTATTTTTGCATCTTGCATTTAACAGAAGTATGATTAATAAAATACATTGACAGCGTTTTCAACTTCAATACTATTCCGTTAATATCATCGAGGCATCTCATTTTAACCCTTAGTGGTGTAAGTTGTTTTAGTAATTGGGTTCTTGGTTGAGGGGGTGAAATCCTATTCAAGCAACAGCCACAATCCTTGTCATGGTGAACCACAAACAGTTACTAAATAAACCTGTACTTAACCCTCTGGTAGGTTGGAACAAAAACTTAGAGGCGATGTGTAAAATATTTATGCAGCACACCAACAGTAATCAAATGAAAACACAACACAAGAAAAAAAACCACACCAATTTAGAAAAATTGAGTAAAATGTAAAAAAATATTTGACACCAAAACAACAAAAATCCAATAAGTAGAACCGGATATATGCAGTTTCAAAGATTTAAGGTAAGAATAGCGCCTAAAAGCACTAGGTGGCAATTGCGGTTATATGGTTGTGAGATAACGGGTGAAAGTCACAAGTTCAGGTCGATCATGATGGATTGTGGGCTGGATCCAGGAACAGGTTAGTCCTGCTGAAAAAGTTTCCTTCTAAAATTCCGTTTGCGGTTGGAGGAGGCCACCACCAGCAGGGAGAGCGTCGTGGATGGTTGTCCATGTAGCGTGATGAGCAGGCCATGCGTTGTGGACAGTCGTGAGACGATACTGTGGGGCGTCATGCATGGTCGTTGCTGAAGATTCGCATTGGTTGTCACCACGGTCTGCCGATGTTGTAGCTTGAGGTGCACATCTCGCGTTGCTGGTCGGCATTGCTGGTAGCTGTAGCGCGAAGAGTCAGATTCACTGGAGCTTCGCATTAGTGGTCAACGTGGTTGGCAAGATTATGGCACGAACTGGCCCATTTGTGGTTGTGAAGCACCAAAAACTACAGTATTTCTTCTTTTCTTTGAGGAAGAGCTCAGCTGATGCCACACCAAGGGTTCAGGACCTGGGAGGCGCCTCTTGGGGATCAGGAACTCACTCCAGCAGGGCTCAGACATGTCCAGTTGCAGGTCTAGGCAGGTCGAGTTGCAGCAGATCAGCTAGGATGTTGCAAAGAGGACTCTGGATCAAGATATGTTCTTGTAGCACAGAATAGGAGGTCAGTCAGTTGACCCTTGGAGTCACTTCAGCCTGGAATGAAGGAGCAGGTCCAGTCTTCCTTCTCAGCCAGCAGAGCATACCTCAAGCAGCAGGGCAGAAGGGTGCCCTTCTTATGTAGTTTCCACAGGTCCAGGAGTGTACTGAAGAGTGGGTCTCAGTGTCCCCTTTTAATACCTGGTGCCCACTTTGAAGTGAGAGAAGCTTCTGGAGTTTTCTCCCTACAGAGCTGTGTGGAATTTCCTGCCTCCCTGTCCTGGTTCCAGTCTGTCTGAGGACACAATAGGCTAGTGTGAAGTTCTTTGTGTGAGCTAGGCCAGTGCCTTTGAAGTACAAGTGTGGAAGATGACATCTCCACCCTCATCCTGCCAGAGAAGGCCTATCCTGCCAACATCTAGTCCATCTATTAGGATGCTATCTGGGAGGAATACACAAAGGCCAACTGCCAACTACCCCATGTCATGTGCCCCGTTCCTGGAGTAAATGCATCAAATGGTTGGCATAAGAAAATGCCAACTTTTTAAAAGTTTATCAAGTGAATATGAAAATGCACTCCTTCCCTTATGATTGTTTCATCATTAATATCCAAATATATTTTCCTTGTGATGCGTGCGAACAGTGTCTGTGAATCATCCCAAATCACAGCTCATGTTGAAACACCGACCAAAGGGTGCGTCGTCACGTGACCAACTGTCGCATTGCCAAATGGGGAATCATCCCTCAAGGTAAACCATGTTCAGTAAACCATATTTTCACTGTATTCACAGTAATCTTCCTCATGTCGTCAATCTTCCTGCATATAAATCATCACAGAGACAGCAGCATTGCCCTTGAGTTCTTTATTCAACAGTTTCAAATGTCTCCTGCTGCCCATCCGGGCTTTTCACAGTGGCACGTGAGGTCAACCATACTTCAGAATAGACTAATTTAATTACCCAATGCATTTCGAGCCAATCGGCTCTTCTTCAGGGGTCACTGCAACAAATAGAGGCACAGCTTTAACTCACTATTCAGCGCCACCATGCTACGTGCGACACAGTGCTCACTAACCCAAAAACCTCTAACCTAAACAACCCGCTATCCCTACCCCCTACTCATCATTAAACAACATTCAAATCACCAAACTTAAACTGCTTCCCCTTGTTAATACATCCCCAAAAATACATCTGTGTGTAAAATAATGCGTGTAAAATAATGCTGGTGCTAATCCCCAAACCTATTACAGAACTACGCATTTACCAATGCGCACCTCACTACCCTCAGTTTCCCCTGCGACCCCAATAACTCAACCCAATCTGCCTGTATCGTGACCCAAACAAAAATTAAAGTTACACCCCATTTACCTCTTAAGAGCCATTACCGGCAGACTGACCTCCTTTTCCAATTCACTTAAAGTTTATGTTCTTTCCCTGCCGCTCGGACCGTTATTTAAAATGTACTCTCCCACGTGTACCCAATCACCCATGGTGGTAATTCCGTGGTGATTTATATGCAGGAAGATTGACGACATGAGGAAGATTACTGTGAATACAGTGAAAATATGGTTTACTGAACTTTTTAAAAGTGGCATTTTCAGAATTGTGACTTACAATCTGACTTTGCAAGCAAAGAGGACATGTAGAATTTAAAAGTACATGTCAAACTTTTTAAATACACTGCACCCTGCTCTATGGGCTGTTTAGAGCCTACTCTAGGGGTGACTTATATGTCTTAAAAAGGAAGGTTTAGGCCTGGTACGATGATTTATTTTGCCTGGTCAAAATGGCAGTTAAAACTCCACACACATGCTGCAAGCCTGAGTCATTGTTGAAAGGCTACTGATTTGGGAAGTACAATCAGCGCTGCTGGGCCACTAGTAGCCTTTAACTTACAGGCTCCGGGTCCCCATAGTGCCACTTTACTAAGGGTTACAAATAAACTTAATGTTCCTATTGTGTGTGAGCCAATTTAAACATGTTTAAAGGAGAGAGGACAAGGACTGTAGCACTGGTTAGCAGTTGTAAGGTGTGCAGAGTCCTAAATCCAATTTAACAAATTCAGTAAAAGAGGAGGAGTGAAGGCAAAAAGTTTGAGGGAAGATCACCTTAAGGCTGACAGGTCTAACAAGTTGACATCTCTTAAAGTTTGCAGGGAGATAGTCAACGTTATTTAATTGAACTGTCAGGTTGGAAAGTTTGAAGAGATTCTTCAGAAATATTTATTTTGTTAGGGGTCAACATTTCAACTGTATTGTCCCCTCAACAAGCTACTACTCCAGCCGTATTGTCAGTTTTCACTTTTTTACAAAGTGAAATTGCCACTGTAATAAATCTAATCTTACAGTCGCATTCCCTTTAGTTTACCATTTTTTCATAGACTGTATTCCTTAATGTCACGCATGTGTTCATAGTGTTACATTTTAATATTTTGTGGAAGCTACGAGCAGATTGTACTAATGAATATCGGCCGCTAGATATCAACATATAAGAATATTGAGGGCAGAATATTGAGGAACAAAATATCCAAAGGTAAGTGCATATAGGGAACTATAGATGTACTATTCCTAACTCAACATTCAAGTACCATGAAGATATATGTTCCTTGTAGTTACATACATGTCGAGGTAGAGATAGAAAATCTAGACTTACTTACCTATTAATATTTTTTTATATTTTATCTTCAATATTCCATCCCATCGATATTCAGGGGTTGATATTCAGGAGGCTCGCCCCACCAGAATGGCACCTTCTCCGCTTAGGCAAAGGTAAGCAAAGAGTAAGCTCATGGTTTTTCAGAAAAAGTAAATCTAAACATGAAACATGGAACTAACTGGGGAAGGAATTTAAGGAAATGCCAAAGTTCTTACAGCACACCTAAGTTATAAAATCTTACTGGTTCAGTACTCTGTGGGTCATTTACCTGATATAACTGATGTAATATCAGAGTTGAATCCGTTTGACTGCGAGCTCGTCCATAGTTCATATAAAGAAAAATGTTCACTATTAGAACACTGGTTTCCAGATGCTAACACTGTAAAGGAAAAGTTCCTAGTATCACCCACTGTTTTCAACCTGAAAGAGACTAAAATCATAGAGGGACCAAGATCACAACATTCTGACAGGAGAGAGTAGGCCTTGACATTAAAGAGAATTGGACACACCCAACAAAATGAGGAAGGTCAATTCTCTGATATCTGCCAGCATCAGGATGTCATCTAACACGACTGAAAGGGTGGTTTCTGTCCTAAGCATTAGATGGTACTGGAATTGACAGCACTCTGCAAGGCATGTTTACTCCACCACTAGTTGCAAGGCAACTTCATATCAGAAAGGGCTAAATATTTTGAAAGGATTAATCTAAATCTATTTATCCGTTCTGCAATTTCATTTTATGTTGCGAAATGACTTTGGTGTATTGTTGGTAAGAGAAAGCTTATGAACCTTAAGGACTTATACCTTGCTGAATTTCCCAAAACTCAACCCTTATTGCTCAGACCATGACTTAGGGGCTCATTATGATGGCGGATGGACATCAGTCCGCCCGCCATCATAGCGGTGATGGGACCGCCCACCAGACGTGCGGCGGTCCCACCAGCCCAATTAGGATGCACCCGCCAGTATGGCGGGCGCACCCTTGCCTTTTAACATTGCGGGCGGTGCTGCTGGCTGCAGCACCGTTCGCAATGTAAAAATGCCACGATGTGCATTCCCATGCACAACGTGGCAGGCACCATGCGGTGCCAGCCACCTTGTGCATAGGAATGTAGGGGGGTACCATGGGTACCCCCCAGTGCACCTACATCCTCCCCCCCACACCGAGGGCGCCCGCAATGGGCCCCCAAAACCAATCCCCGCCAGCCTTTCCACGCCATGGAAAGGCCTCTTCCAGGGCACATCATAATATGGCGGACGGTGCCTGCTAGCAACCGCCATCATTTTAGTGGCCCTTTTCCGTCCACCAGGCAATCGGTTCGATTGCCTCTGGCGGAAAAGCGGCGGACGGACTTTGCGTCCGCCGCGATACCCACCGCCATCCTAATATGGCGGTGGGTAAATCTCATTCTGATGGCAGAACGATCGCCACCGCCGGCCCGGCGGTGGCGATCGTTTCGCCATCGTAATGAGCCCCTTAGACGGAAGTGACTCTTCAGTAAGGTGGAGTGTGGTGAGACTGCCTCCACCTGCATGTTCTTCCTCGCATTATGCAAACATTGGGGCACATTTATTAAGCTGTCACGCAGCGCAGTGCAGCGAGCCACCTTGCTGTGCTGCACTGTGTGCAAGGGAAAGGAAAGAAGGCACCATATTCGACATTATTATGCACATTCCTGCACTTTCCTTGCGCTGACGCACAAGGTGCTGCCTAGTGCCAAGGCAAGCACACTTATGGCACAAAAACAATCCTCAGAGGCATTTTCCTCTTTTTATGTGTGCTGAAGAATGCAGATCACATAGAAAGAGGAAAACATGAGGAGAAATAAAGCTACTTCTTCTCGTTATGCCTCACCTGGGGAGGCGTAGCATTTTGATGCATTACCAGGTCTACCAGTAATGGTCAATCTGGGAATGCGCCATAATCCATGGGTGGATGTGTGCGAACACCCACGCTCCAGCCTTGGAACGCCTCCTTGGGGCAGAGTAACACAATGCAGCGATTTGCTCTGCATTGCATTACTCTAGATTTATAAAGCCATTCTTACTTAGTGGTTGCATTACTTGAAATAAAAATCAACTCACAAAAATAAGTTGAAAAAATCACGCTGCAAAAAATGTTGCCTTGGAAATTAAGGGGCATATGTACAAGCACTGGCGATAACTATCGCTAACGCTAGTTAGCGGCAGTATTTTACCGCTGAAAACTATCGCCCTGTTAGCGGCGTATTTACAAGCTGTCGCTACATGGCGATAGTATCAGGGATCGCGGTGAAAACTGCTGCTAACATTAGCATGATGGCGATAGGAATTCCGGCGTTAGCAGGCGAAAACTACCGATAGGTCCATTAGAGGCAAAAAAACTCACGTTAGTCAGCCCAACGTGAGGTTTTTTTTCCCTCTAATGCAAAAAATAGCCTATCAGTCAACCTCCAATAGAAAATAGGCCTAAAAACCAATAAAATGCAGAATGGAGCAGCCAGGGCCAAGTGCAGCACACATCAACAACCCCTGCAAGCCACCCAACATCCAGGATGACCAGGATGAGAGCCAGGATGCCTCGTTGGACCGACGTCTGGAGCCTGGATGCCTCGCTGGACCTGCGCCTGTAGCCTGGATGCCGCGCTGGACCTCCGTCTGGAGGCTGGATGCCTCGCTGGACCTGCGTCTGGAGCCTGGAGTGGGATGCGGAGGAGCTGTGGAGTTGATGAGCGGTGGCGGTAGACATTGAGGCGCGACGATCGCCCGTACCTGGTGGTGAAGTCTGGCAGGTCGCATGGAGACACGTTGCTGACCTTTGTGAGAAGACCGCTTTGCGTATCTTGGAGCTGTTAATAGTAGAGGCGCTTGTGCGCCCCAACGTAGGGAGGTCTGCATCGCATACTACGATCCACCACTACACCGGGGTGCACGGAGGGGATTACCAACGGTGGGTGCTGCCTCTCTGCATCACAGGCCGAATGATGTTGGGCTGGCCGGACGCTGTGGAGGGTGAGGCCCCTGAGCTGCGCTGGACTTGTGTGGCGGGAGCGCTGCAACTTCACGCCTAAGGGGGCCCTGCTGCATCAACTGCATCGGGAGGTTCACCAGCGGATTTGGCAGCGACTGCTGTACTCAGGCTTGTGAAATCACACCTGGCTGGGGCTCCTGCTGGCTGAGTCACAGATTTGGAGAGAGTGCAGTGGATTGCGCCACGGTGTCAATGTCCAGGTAAGGAGAAGGTGGGACGCGTAGTGCAGGACTCCCGGGGGTCGAGTCGCCCAGGCCTAGCACACGTAGATGACGCACCCCCAGTGGCAGCTCATCCGCTATGGCGGAAGAGCATCGCCCCACTGCTTTCAAGCAGTGCAGAAGAGGAACAATCATCACATGATGATAACTTACTGATGTAATCGTGCTATGTTTCCCTTGCAGGTGGGAGGGTGGGTAGGACTGCTCCAGGCACGGAGCAGGGCATGGGCGGATTGGCATGCCCACTCAAGTGCGCAATGACTGTTTGGTCAGCCCACTCAGGCCGCCCAAAGCAGTCATGCGCACTTCCCTGTTCGTAATGCAGGCTGCATTACAGCCTGCATGGAGAACATGCCCACCCCTCCAGCCCCTGGCTGCATGCCTTGTCCCGTTGCCAATTACCAATCCCACCGCCGCATTGCAGCGTTGTGATTGGCTCAGGGGAGGGAGCCTGGCTGCCTACTTCCTGTTCCTGGAAGCAGAAGCAGGAGAGCAGGAGCAACGAAGACACTGGACCAGGCTTCGAGGTAAGACTTCCCTCATTAAAATATTTACAACACCTGCTCACACACACCATCCCGCGTCCACGCCCCATCCAGTGTTCTTTGCGGCGTTTACCACCTCCCAGCTGTCCAGTCCCCCCCAGCACTACTCAAATGCGGACGCTGTGCGCCCATGCACAGCGGGCGTACCACTCGTGTGCCGAAGGTACATACGTAGTTACGACGCATGCAATTACATCGCATTCCATTCCAATGCATACTAATACTAGGCATATTGCAACAGTAGGGAAGGTGTTGCATAGCTGAGACGTAAAAATTACTATTCCCACTTCAGTGAGTGCAACCCGAAAACGAACCTTTGCACCCCAAACCAAACCGTGAACCCTAAAATTCCTTTTTGAGCCTCCAAAACACACCATAAAAATCACATTTGACCCAAATGCACACCCGCATTTTCATAATTGACCCCAAAACACACCCCAATTTTCAAATTTTACCCCCAGAATACACCCCAAATTTCTAATCCGACATCCGAAACCCAAACCCACCAGAGAAACTTAAAATTACCCCATTACTGACCTCACAATGCGTTGTAATCGAATGCAATGTAGAGACACCTGCGTTGTCGGAGTTGCGTTGTTAACGATGTAATGCCTGCGTTGTAATGGACGTCTCCCGTGCCAAAGGCAAGCCATAGGCAAGCCCGTCTGTGTCCGTCTGCCCCTGGACCACGCTCAGCACCAAGGACCCTTCCTCTTGGACACTCCACCGCTACTTCGCCAGCACCCTCCTCGCAATCAACCCTGGACGCACCACCTCGCCTGCCAGGACCAACCTCTGCTCCGGACCGGACATCGCCATCGCCATCACTGACAGCTGCAGTATCACCCGCAAGGACCACCCCGACCGTCCAGGAGAAGGCATTGCCACCACCTACAGAAGCACACTCCGACTGACCATGAACTCTAATGACCCAACGGTGACCATGGACCACCTCAACTCCCAGATCCGGACCAACCCCAGGCACATCCTCTGTGGCACCCTCATGTGCAAGCCCCCCGGGCCATGGCCCCCCATTCTCCGATACCATTGTAGACTTCATTGCACCCCAGGCTCTCCCAACCACCGACGACATCCTACTCGGTGAACTCAAGTTCCACCTGGACAACCCCAGTGACAAGAACACCACCTCCTCCTGGGGAAGGTCCCCAAAATCAGACGCAAGCAGCAAGTCACCGCAATAAGCCACATAGCAGGACACATGGTCGAGCACGTCACCTCCGCCATCAGGAACTTCAACTACAGCCACAACACCGGACTCTCCTGGACCGACCATCATTGTATACATCACGTCTTCACCTTGCCCACCGGATGCCACCTCCATCATCGCCCCCCCCTCGCAGATGGATCAAGGCCACCGAAGAACGTCTCGTCAACTTCCTCCGCACCACCACTCCGCCAACGCTTGCAAATGATGACACTGCAGCGCGCAACCACCACCGATGCATCTCCAACTGCGCCGACACCCGGGCACCCCTCAAGAACGGCACTGCGTCAGTACCTTCCGCCTGCCTGATGGCAGGCGTGAGGGTGACGCAGTGCCACAGGGATAGGCTGGCCCCATGCATTGCTGGAGTTGCATCATGGTTGTGACACGACTGCAGCAATGCGTGACTTTAACGCAGACAGATACGTCAGGATACCAGACGTATCTGTCATTACTTGCGTCATGGAGTGCTGTCCAGTGAATACAGCGCTTCCATGGTGTCGCAAGAAGGGTATAGTGAGAAGTGTTGCAACGCTGTCTTGTCGCAGCGCTGCAACACTTTTCATGACTGAGGCCCAGGAATGCGCACTATCTTATTGATGGTGCGCATTCCTGCCCTGTAGTTTTGTCGCTGGGCAGCGCAGCAACATTGCTTGCAGCGCTGTCCAGCACCATAACCTGCTGGAATGAGGCCCCTTGTGTTATCTCCATTTTTAAGACCAGCTTTTTTCTGGTCTTAAGTCCCAGCCGCTAACGGCCTTTAGCGGCTGTTTTTTTAACGTATCGCGGGTCCGGGCGATCGTTGTAAATATCGCGAAGTGGGGTTAGCGTGCGTTTTTGCACGGGAACGCCTACCTTGCATGTCATTAGCGATAGTTATCGCTAACATGGGTGGCGATTTTGAAAGCGGCAGGTATCGCCAGAAAACTGTCGCTTATGGCTGTTAGCTACTGCTTGTTAATAGGGTGATACAAATATCGCCGCATTAGCGTGAGAAAAGTGCCGCTAACGCGGTGTTAACTCGTTGTACATATGCCCCTAAATACTTTCCTTTAAAAAAAAAAAAAAACAACAATGGACCTGCCATTTTGCCTTTAGACTAATGCGAAAGCAAATTAACAACTTTTACAATTCACATGCATATTATTTTTGTGTACAAACAGTCGACCATTTTAAAGATAAATTAGTACAATAATAAATCTTATTACCTCCGATAGGAGCAAGTACATTTCAACTTAATGCATTTTTACATATTTTCCTCCTTATGGTTTGCACATTTCGGTACGTTTTCGACACTGGGTAGAGAGGTTCCCTTTTTACAATTCTGCTGCTCTTGCTGGTGTGTAATATTTCTTTTTCACGGGCAGGCATTTATCACCAACAGCACAGATGGACCGTCTTTGGCATGAGAAGAATACAGATTCCCAGGTCTGGAACCTGCCCAGCAGCATCTGGGCCTCTTTCTTGATTTTTGTTGGCATCACTTGTGACCACCGTCTCATGACGGTGGGCTTATCTTAGGGTCAGGCTGCTATGAATCTGGCTGTTATGTTCTACCTACGTTGACACCACACACCAAGGGCTTCCCCATCAATTAAGCATTGAAATTAGTAATTTATAATTCTTTACGCTGCAGTAATTTGCAGTCCCGCATAATAGTTATCAGTTAAACATAAGGGACTCTGTTTACATTGAACACCGGGCCAATTACTAGCTAAGAAGAGCAGTTTCTTTAAATAAAATATTGAAGTGCACACATTTTAGCACGCAAGAGCTCTGAAATTAACACATTTTCCCTAATACTCTCAGGTATGCCATTCTTTTGTAAACCATGCCTATATTACCTCGTTGCCACTATTTTATTTAACTTGTGAAAATGTTAAAATTACCGAAAGAATCCAGAGTGATAGTCAATAAAGGTGGGAGACGCTCAAATAGAATGCTCTTTATGGCTTACCCGACCTACTGGAAGATGGGGACTTGCTCCCTTACCCGACCTTTTCTTGAAACCAGCTGCACTATGCTAATGCCGTTGGTGGTCGGACACTGTGGGTGAAATTTTAGGACGACGCATGGCACCCCATTATGGAGACTCATGACAAGACCCTCAGTGAAGGGCGCCTACAAAATACAACACCAATGGGACTAGTAGTCCTCGGCCAAACTTTTTAGAGCACACATTTCACGAGATTCTGGCTGCGGGATGAGCCACGTACCACTCAGTGAAATCATTCCAGGGCCGGCTTTAGGGCAGAGCGACCGGTGCGGACGCACTGGGCGCTGACCTGTGAAGGGGGCGCTGACCTCAGGGCGGAGGGCGCTGTGTTTAGCAATAACTTATGATTGGAGAGATGAGGGGCCCTTTTTCCTGGTGGTAGGGAGGGAATCCAAGGAGTCAGTCATGGGTGTGGGGACGGCAAAAATGATTGTCGTACTGGGCGCCACCAGCGCTAAAGCCAGCCCTGAATCATTTACATGGCGTGGGACTGCACGCAGCTGAGGACCTATTAGAGGAGGTTTGGGACTCGATTACCAAAGCTGTAGGGATCAGCACTCCTTTGACGAGCAACATCGTCAAAGGGGTGCTGAGTTGGCCTCTCGGCTAGGGCGGTAGACCTCGAATCTGGGGAACTGGGTTCGAGTCTCGGCAATGACGCTGAACAACCTGTGATTCTGGGCAAATCACTTAATCTCCCCTTGCCTAACAAAAATGAATGTGTCCTCTTGTAACGCAACTGGTGCTATGTAAAGCGCTCTGATACCCGATTCGGGTCAAGTTCGCGCTATATAAAACTCCGTAAAAAAAAAAAAGATTGCCCTCTTACAGGACACATCTTCCCTTCCAACGATGCCCATCACATGAATAGCTGGTTCGCAACAGCCTTAGCGGTAGCCAGAGTAGGAATTCTGCATCACTGGAAGTCAAATGTCATACCAGTCCACCACAGTGGCTGACTGGCGTGCATGCTGTAGCCTCATATGAGACGATTGTCTATAATGTGGATTACAGTCTCCAACAGCTCGAGGACATATGAGGACCATTCCTGACATAGCTGCTCTCTCTCCACTTCCCTGGGGACTGCGGCTGTGATGAAGTGACATTGGGAATGTACCAGGCAATGCTTCCTATCCCTTTCTGCTTGCTCAAGATCTCTGTACATGGCTATTTTAGATCTCCTCATACTAGGAAACCTCAATACTGGTGAAAGAAGTGTGTCTTTACTGGTAATTGTTAATGCTAGGGGAGCCTCCATCTACATTGCATAGGTGAGTTTTTATCGTTGTTACCAAAGCATTCTTCTCCCCTTGTTCCTCCCCACTTTTCCATCCCTGTTCTTCCCTATTTTTGATCTGCTCTTTTGTTCATTGGTTAGATATATCTTTTGGGATGGAAAATGGATATGTACCCCTACCCTGAGTTCCCAATTGTACTGTTGTCTGGAGCCCTAATGCTGATTTGTGTTGTCATAGACAAACAGGAATAATGCGTGTGTGCCATAGAATAGGCGTGTCTCATGGATTGTGTTCTTGTTGGACCGGGACGGGCACCCAATTCGCTATCCTTATAGTGGCGGAATGTTATCGGCCTGCCTGGTGAAAGAATGAAGTGGTAGAGTAATCCACACAGACAGATATGTGTATTGCTGCATTCCTGTGAGCTGGGTGGGAGACATTAGAGAAGGGAGAGAGGCACTCCATTTGTACACTTCACAGGGAGCTCTTTGATTCAGGAGAGATCACAAGGAAGGGGGCCTGGAGACATCTCAGGAAGGAGATTCGGCTGATAAGGGAATCATAAAAAGTGGGGCTGAGATCCAGAGATTAACCTTTTGATGCACATTTCACTGTGGCTGACATTCAGGTATGAACTCTAGTTACTCCCTGTGCTGTGGGACTATCAGCTTTGGAGTCTATCCTGCTGTGACAGATGGCCTTTCAAAAGGAAGAAGAGGAGGAGCAGTGTGTACTTCAAAAGAAGCAGACTCTCAACATAAAACTTCAAAGGCCCACACCCTAAATCACATTTGGTGTCTGGAAATCGAATGTAAGAAGCAACAAGATGGGGCAACCAGATGAGGTTTTTGAGGAGGGCAAGCTCTGCAAGACTTCTGCCTGTCGCCAGGACTAGGGGCCAAGGCCTGCTAGTCTCCCTGCTGGGTGAGAGGACATCACCAAGGGAAACCAATACCACCTGCTCTGTAGCCTGGACCATCAGCGCCTGCCTGCATGCCAAAACCAGTGTACCCTGTGAGAAAGAGAGTATTGGAGAAAGCAAGGTCCGGTGGGGAGCCCTGTCAAGTGGACTACCGGTGTGAAGTGTGAGGAGATGGCTGCTGCACCGATTCGGGTTGTGGCCCATGTGTAGAAATTACCATGAAGGAGGAGCACCAGAGCACCTTCAAATACTGCTGGAGCCGACCGCGTAAGCCCAGAGCAGAGCCTGTGCTTGCCGGTTGGTGCCACGTCTCCTGCGTGCAGTCGACTCATCAAATGGGACTAGAGCCTTGCATGTGCCTGCGTATGGGGCACCAAATAAGACACTCCTCGCTTCCTCGCTACTAGAATGGGTAAGACTGGTTAGAGGCCTACTGTGTCCCATACTCTCTGCTAATAGCGCTGTGGAGGCCAAAACACACTTGACTATTTTCTAAGAGTAGGAGTGGACTCTTGAGTTAAGGCCTACTAGTGAGCACTCTCTGGATGTGGCCACCAGTGAATGGGGAATAACCCCAACCACATTACAAAGAGCAGGTTGGACAGGGATTTGCCAGTGAAACACTGGAGCCCCCGACCTCAAGGGGAAATGTGTTCTTGTTTATAAAATGTTGTAACCTTTCTTTGAATGCATAAAGTTAGAAATAAAATACTTACGGGGAGAGGATGTGGCCTAACGGCTATAGCGGTGGACCTCAAAGCTGGGGAACTGGGTTCGAGTCTCGGCAGGGATGCGCAACATCCTGTGATTCTGGGCAAAGCACCTAATCTCCCCGTGCCTAACAAAATGAATGTGTCCATCTGTAACAGAACTGGTGCTCATGTAAAGCGCTCTGATAACTTCAAGTCGAATTTGCGCTATATAAAACTCTACCCCTCAAAAACATCTTTTTATTATAAAAATAATTATTTGACTGAGCATTGATTTATTGACACTGCTGTGCACTCTTTGAGTTATCAGTTGTGTTCATTAATCTGTATTCAGCCCCCACCCCGAGGGAGCCTTTGACTGCTCATCTGCAGCTACCACTGAGAGTTAAGTGCAGAAGGGGTATCTGGCCCAGTTGCTCAGGATCCATAGTGGAACGAGTCCCGGGACATAAGATGTATTAGGCCCTAACAACCACAGTTGGGACCAATAACCCCTGTGTGCCCTGTGACCCTCTGAAGGGGATTCTGACAATATCCTTTGAAGCCATGACCATGGTCAGAGCTGCCTGTATCAGAATGTCCCTAAATGTTAATAAAGAATTGATACATAAGAATGATAGCCTAATAATACACGTAAATTATAGGGAAGGGCTTTTTGCTTTTGAACCTCTGCTTTTAAATGACTGCTGTGCTGGTTATCCATTAACGGATGTGAGTTGTAACCTCTAGAGCCCACCTTCTTAAAGAAGGAATGTTGTTGTGCAGCCAGGGTAAGAGGTTTTCTACAAACTATGCATGAACACATGAGCACATGCATGCGATGCGCAAACATGCAGCCTGAGCAAGGAAGACTATTGTCTGACTGTCATGATCCTGGCCAGCGGCTCCTGGGGCTCTGCAGTCTCACACTGTGTTCTGCTGTTATGCCCCCATGTGCTGTGTGACAAGTCACTGTGTGGCGAGATACATGGCCCTTTTACACATCCAAGTACTGGTGGCATTTTCATCTGGGGTCTGGTTAAATTCGGCATGACTTTTGCCTCTAGGGTGCCATGCTGTGTCACATACTGTATCTAAGGCTGTCCTGCTCAGCGCTGAACTCCTGGAGTGGTATGCTGGTACCCAAATAACTATTGTACCTATGTTTTCTGGGTTGTGCCCTCAATGCAAGTGACAGACATGTTCAAGACTGCTGTGTAGACTCATAATCTATCTTTATTTACAGACCGTTTCTTCCTCCAGATGCTCTGCCACACGCAGGAGAGATTACATTGCCCAGGCTCCCGAGTGTAGCGACCATTTTGAGAGAGGCCCCTTAGCATAAAACTGGCCCTGTATTCATCTACCTGGTCTTCCGAGCGGTCCTAGCAGGAGTGCCTGTTTGCCGCTTCAGCTTGGGGCGTGATCTCTCGTCTCTGGCAGCTTCGGGGATCCGATGGCTGTTTTCTTCAGAGGGCAGGGCGAGAACGTGAGCCACAGAACTGAATCCTGATCATCACTGACATAGCAATCTCTAAGAACATTTCAGGTCTGAGATTTGACCAATCTCAGGGGTAAGAGCACATCACGCTACCCATTCAAGAACACGTCCTAGAGGCGACATTTTTGGAACTACTGTTTAAACTTTGCGAGGCAGGTCCAGCATCTTTATATAAGACTATGTAATAACTGCGAGGGATAATCAAGCACTTCAGCTGAACTTTTAGGACTTAATTCAACAATAACAGTGCAACTAACTGTTTTGAATAATCAGTATCAAGGCCTGCTTAAGCCCACCAGAGAGTACAGCCTGGTAGGTATAATAAAGGAACTGTAAACTGTATATTATTGTGTACTGTCATAACCACCCTTACAGTATTACCTGCTCTTGAGTTATACCATTGCCTTGTAGACATCTTTCTGCCAGCTTTCTAGTGAGAGACTAAGAAGCAGGGGCACAGGTGAATATGATAGGGACTTAAAGATTAGAAGGCTTAGGGGGAACCTAAGAAAGCATTGACCACGCATTTGTTCACTTCCATTGCAGGTCTCCCTCCCGGCAGTTCCTTCCCCAACCACTCTTTCCCTTGCCTGGCCACTCCAATAGTCTGCGCCATAATGGCATTCAGAGTTGGTGGTGCCTGGAGGTGGAACAACCTAGCATCAAGCAAATTTTAAGGAATCACGTAGTTGACACTGGCATCTGGACACAAGTATCACTGATTAAACTGATTGTGGTCTGTTAAGATCCTATAATTTAATTGGAAATCCACAAATTAATCAACTCTTTCCTTTTAGAAGAAATATATATCTGTAGTGTTTAACCTGGCTTGCACTTTTGGTAAAATGTGCCTAAAATGTAACTTTTCATTGGCATTAGGTGGAAAGGTCATTGAAGTGGCCTTTCCTATTAATTTGGTGTCACAAACCCACATTAAGGGTTTATTTTACTCTATATTAGTTTGTTTATGTATAGTTGGACATATGTCCCTGTACCAGCCTTATTGGGAGTCATGCTTTGAAATGACAGGAGTGTTAATTAGTCTCTTGGCCAGTTGGCCGATGAAAGTACAGCAGAAACAGTAGACCCATTCCGGAGAGATTATTTTTTTTTCTGGTATAGAAAAGAGCACTGGTGAAATCCTCATAAGCTGATTATCAGGACCTCCTTGTTAAATAGCTTGCTGGATGTTCCCACATGAGACAAAGGAAGGGCAAAGAGACCCTTACCTCCTGCCACCACAGACTTCAGTTGAAGTTTTGGAGGGAAGAAGCCAGACATAAATATGTGGAGCCTGCCTTGCAGGAGAGATGTGCTATAATTGCATAGTTGGCTGCCAACTTTCTTTCTACTGAGAATTTTGTGAAAATAGTTGGACAGCTAGTGGGCTGATCTGTGGAAGTGCATAATTGGGTAGAGAGGGTTAGAAAGCACTAACCTTGAATACTGGATCTCACAAGAATAATGCACACTTCCATCTCTTACTTCTATCACCAATGACCACATAGAACAAGAAAATGAGGAGCAGTATTAGAAATGGTGAAGGAGGAATGGGATAAGAAATAGAGACACTCAGACACCATCATCTTGATTATCACTTCTGCTGAACACTGATGTTTGCAGGGCAATGTGGATAAAGCCAATAACAGATCTTAATCTGCCATGGCAGACTTGCATCTGCTTTGCACAGTGAATGGATATACCTTAGCTGTATTGCCATGCAATCAATTTCTATGCTCTGATTGGAAATTTAGTATCCTTTAGATATACATGTATTAACACTTCTCCCTATTAGTAGGATAACCACCTCAGACTATACACTCTCTGTGGAAGACGACTTTAGTTTCAACTTGACGCTGGTGCAATTGAAAGGGGTTATTATCATGCATTAATATTCTGTGGTTCCTAGCTTAGCAATTTTTGTATACCTTACTTGGACTCTGCTTATCTTGCACATAATCACATGTACATATCACATGGAACAATTTCTTGTCCTCAGAACATTTCCTCTGCCGTCACAGGATCAAACCCTAAATGTAATGCTACAATGTTACAGACTTCAGACAGTTTCAAAGGTAAATGATTAAAAAATGTTGTTAGTCTTCACAACAAGACTAAACTCTTAGAGTACTTCTATGTATCCCTACAATTTGTTCAAAAAGCTTCAAAGTAAGCAATTGTTCTTTGAAATGGGAAATCCTAAATTGGCACTAATATTTACTGGCTGCAGCAACTTTATCAAAATTGCCTGGTAAGGACACTGTGAAACATAAGAAAAGTTATGCCTAATAACACAAGATGTGGAAGTTCAGGGACTGCTGAAAATAGTAGTTTGTCACTGGGACGCAGTCATGTAGTGTGTCCTCCGCGCACATGAAACCTCAAACTAGAGAGTGTAAAAATACTCTGCAAGGACCACCACTCTTTCGTTTTCTGAGATGTTATGATGTCAGCATTCACAAAGTATACAATCAGTGGTCTCTGTTGTCCCTATATGCTATAAGAAACTTAAGTGGGAACAAAAGCAGCTAAAACATCATAAAGATTATCAAACATTTGTCTAAACAATCCGTTTTTAAACTGATGGTGAACCTGAAGTAAAGAAGTTTCATTACATAAATATGGGGAAGAGAGTTCCAGAGTTTGCTGCTTTGACAAAAAAACAGTGACCCTCCAATCTTATTTTACAAAGTCTGGGCATAGCCATTAAATTGAAGAGGAAGATCTCATACTGTGCTTGGAAACATAGCATTGGAGATTCTTCTGAATAAATGCTGAATCTACAGAGATTGTGCTTTTTACACAACACTCAAGGTTTTGAAACTTAAAGGTTCTCTCACAATGGTGGACTCAGAATGAGAGTGTTTGGTGTGTTGCTTCCCAGCACCAACCAAGTCTTGAGCCGCAAGCTTTACCTCCTGATATGTCTCCTGACAGATAGACAGTGCACATCAATAGATTCTCGGTTCTAGAAATCTCCACCTTAACTTTTTAAACACTTGCAAAGGAAAGATGGGTTGAGCAAAAGAGGGAACGATATACCAGCACTACTGAAAGCCATACTCTGGACTAGTACACCTGGACTTTTGTGGACTCTGTCTTTTAGAGCTGTTGGTATTAGCTCTCTGTCTCCCCCTATGAGAAGAAGGAGGTGGTCATGTTAGGGACATCAAGGGAAGGTGGCCCCCATAGACATCTGTAGTATAGTCCTGTTTGCTGGTGCAGAGCAGGGGTGATTCAGGCTACTGCTGGATGCACAGGCAACCACAGGTGACTAAAGGCCTGTCTGCTTGTGCAATGTAGCCAGTAAGAGTGGTCTGCCTTCGAGGACCTTGGGATGCTGCTCACAAGAAGATTGCAGGTCAAGGGTACACCAGGGCTGAACAGAGGGCACCTAAAGCCAGCTGTGGGTCTGGAGGAGAAATCAGCAGTGCCAAAGCCCTTAGGACAATCATCAGCAATATTGACACTACATTTTTGGGAGGTCAGAAGGCCACTCACAAAAGCACAACTGGTCACTAGAGAATGCCCCCAGGTAAAAAATCCTGAAATTGTCCCAAAAGACCTGGAGGTATTGCAAAAAGAAAAAGCTAGGCCTGGGTGTAATGCTGCATTACTCTTGTTACGAAAAATTCCTGAAATTATGGCATTATGCAACTTTGCGTCACTACCCAGCATACGCTGTAAAAATGTACTGTGAATAGTACCAATCGCGATAAACATTTACAGCGGGAAAAATAGCAGGTGTCTGTTGTTCGGGTTGCTTTGCTTAAATGTCCTCATACCAAAAATTGATGCAGGGATGCATTTCACGCTAAAATGTAGTGAAACAGTATGAATTTGCATTTCACGTAATTATAATTAACTTTGCGTAATTTTGCTAAAATGTCCTGTAATTACACAAACGCAAATTACGCAAATTTTGCACATCCTTAGAAAAAGCCACTTGTGCATGACATTTCTCTTGCCAGATGGGGGTTCCCTGAGGTTTGTGATGAAAAACCCCAAGTCGGCTTAGGCAATCACCCCTGAGGAGGCCTTGTAACCTGGCTCCATTTGCGGGCCTTCGAGCCCAACCATGCTATGTTCTATTTTGATTTCCCATTAGAGGTGAACCCAGAAGCACAGTCCCCACTGCCCTCAAAGCCCTCTGGACCTCAGAGTCAAGTTCTCCTCAAGGGCACCAGTGGTATCAGCCTCTCCTCATGCATGGTGTATGGAGAGGCACAGGGAGAGTGGAACAGCAAGCTCCACTTCCCAATACCTAACAGAGTGTGCCGAGGAGTTGGATCATATATGGGAGATGCCTTATCTAGGATATCCACCTTTTTTGTGTTGTCACCCCATTTTGTCACCTTTTCCTGGACCCTATACTTTTGCTGACCTTAGAACACTGCACACTTTAATTCTGCTAACCAGTGGTAAAGTGTCTTCTCCCTTTAAGCATGGTCAAATTGGCATACTCCTAATTGGTATATTTAACTTACCTTTAAGTCCCTAGTATATCGTATAAAGTGAACCCAGGTCCTGGAAGTTAAATGCCACTTCAGCACCTATTATGCCAACCACTACAGTGGAAGAACAAACATGGCTTCACACCTACCAGTGTAGCTTGACTGTGGCCAGTGTAAAAACTGCAGTTCAATCTGTCACTATAAACCGTTTTGACAGGTCCAAACCTCCCTTTTAAATAGTAATAAGTCACCCCTATGTAGGCCTTGTCACCCACAATGCAGGGTGCATGCAATTTTAAAGTAGGGTCATATAAATTTAATGTTAATATGTCTTTGACTCGCACCCAAAAACAATTTTTCACTGTGGCAGATCTTAATACTGTATCTCTGGAATGGGTCTAGGTAGAAAACAGGATGCGAAATAATTCTTGTGTTTCCTCTGTCTGGTTGCTAAAGCACCTGCTTTGTCCCACCAGACTTTTGTCTCTGGGTTTAACATATAACACTGGGAATGTGCTTGAAAAGAAGGGAAACAAGTATTTTTAATAGTTATTAAAGATCCAATTCAATGGTGAAGTCCAATTTTCAATACATATTAAGGAAAAGTAACTTTTCAAAAGTTACTGTTTCCCCGCCATAAGTTCCTGGAGGCTAATTTTCATTTGCTCTCAAACTTCTCCCAGCCAGGGATTGGCATTTGAATATGCGTCAAAAGGTGTAAAACGCTTCCCAAGAACAAACAAACAAACGACTGACTCTGAATGGGCAGATGACTGCTTGCAACCTACCTGAATATACAGGGTAGGGGCTGTGAGCATCAATTTTTGACATTACAGTATCAAAGCCTGCTTAACAGGTCTGCTTGGTTTACACATAACTCTTTTGGGGCACACTTGAAAGGCAGAAAACAGGATGCGAAATAATTCTTGTGTTTCCTCTGTCTGGTTGCTAAAGCACCTGCTTTGTCCCACCAGACTTTTGTCTCTGGGTTTAACATATAACACTGGGAATGTGCTTGAAAAGAAGGGAAACAGGATGCCAAAACAATTCTTGCATAACCACTGTCTGGTTGCTGGAAAACCCTACTTTTGTTCTACCCGTGTTCTGTCTCAGGGGTTTATTGCGGGTACAGTGACTGCCCTAAGCTGGATTCTAGTGGTAAATGTGAGAGGACACCAGGATTATCATAGTACTCTCCACACACACATCCCACCCAGTCCTCAGAGCCCAAGTTTACTTTGGTCGACTGGACCTGATGTCTGTGACCTGAGATGAGCCCTGAAGGACTGTACCTGCTCCCTCATGTAACCAGGACAAAGAAGTGGGCTTCTTTGTCCTGGTTACCATAAGGACAAAGAAGCCCATAAGGCTGACCTCCTGTTCAAGCTACAGGGATATAGGAAGCTAGAAGATACCTTTCCTGCAACTGCCCAGCTGACCATTGACAACTGGACCTGGACTGGACTCTGCTGTTGTCCTCTGTCTGACACCTTGTCAGTCTCAAAGTACCTCCCCTGAGATACAGCAGGGCTTTAGACGTGCACTCCTGGAGGGGATTGGAACTTAAAGGACTAAAGATGGATAGTAAAATCTTTGACCAGGACAAACCTGGTAGGTGTATCCAACATACACTCCATAACGGTCATGGTCAAATTGCGTCTAGGTCCTGATCTACCATGGCTATAGATTAACATTAGCACATTTTGGTGCCTGGCACGATTTGTACTTAAAAATTAAAAATTCATATATTTTGTTCCCTTTATTGAATGTTTGTCATTTTGTTTATCAAAGTTTACTCTTTTTGTCTAATTCGTATTGGGATTTTTATGGTTTTGCATTTTGACATTATTACTGCTTTGCTGCTGCATAAATACTTTGCACATTGCCTCTAGGTTAAGCCTATCTGGGCTGTGACATAGTTATCAGGGGGTTGACCTCGGATTAATTTAATGAATTTGAGGGTTCACCCTGACTGGCGTTGTGATTATTTCTTGAGGTGGGTAGTCACCAACCCCAAATAATGATCCAATTTCGTGCACCTCATGAGGAGAAAAGGGCTGCAGGCTGACCTACAAGGCTGAGTAGGCACATCATACTACAAAGAGAGCAAAAGTAAAGATTTCCCAGTCTCTGCTGTGACCCTATCAGAGGTCTTGGAAGGAAACACTTTAGTGCAAGAGTCCTTTAAAAATATTATATTGTATATTTTTGGTGATAGTTCCCCCAAAGCCAGGAGCACTGCAGAAAGCATATATTGGAGTCTGCAAAAGAGTAATAGTGCTGCAGCAACAAATAAGGGATGGAATGCTGAATGAAGTAAACATTCACCATCAGTCAAGAGATCTGGATTAAGTTCATCATTCTTTTGCTCACTATGCCACCCCAGTTTGGACCCAGCCATATGCAAATCTGTCGACCCTGCTCCACGTGGGAACAGTCCAGCCTGAACTGCCAAGCTGGGTCCTCCCTGGACCGAAAACAAGCATCCTGGGACCCGTTTCGGGGTAACACCCCATATCAGCCAGTCTAGCTTGAATCCAGTGGCACAGCGAGCAAGGGACCCATGTCTGGGCATACCCACCCCACTTAGGGTGAAAAGTGCTGCCGCAGCAAATGATGGACAGAATGCTGAATAAATCAACCATTTACCCCCAGTCGAGAAATCTGGGTTAAATCCATTGTTCTTTTGCTCACTAGGCCACCCCTGTTTGGACCCAGCCATATGCAAATCAGTCTTGACCCTGCTTCTCATGGGAACAGCCCAGCCCGAACTGCCGACCCGGGTCATCACTGGACCGGAAACAAGCATTATAGGACCAGTTTCAGGGTAACACCCCTCATCAGCCAGGTTAGCTTGAATCTAGTGGCACAGTGAGCAAGGGACTCACGTCTGGGCATACCCATCCCACTTAGGGCGAAAAGTGTGCTACAGCAACAAATGATGGACGGAATGCTGAATGAATCAAACATTCACGCCAGTCAAGAGATCTGGGTTAAATCCATTGTTCTTTTGCTCACTACGCCACCCCAGTTTGGACCCAGCCATATGCAAATCAGTCTTGACCCTGCTCCTCATGGGAACAGTCCAGCCCGAACTGCAAAGCCGGGTCCTCACTGGACCGTAAACAAGCATCCTATGACCGGTTTTGGGGTAACACCCCATATCAGCCAGGCTAGCTTGAATTCAGTGGCACAGTGAGCAAGGAACTCACGTCTGGGAATACCCATCCCACTTAGGGCTAAAAGTGCTGCGGCAACAAATGATGGACGGAATGCTGAATGAATCAAACATTCATCCCCAGTCAAGAGGTCTGGGTTGGTGAGCAAAAGAGCAATGGATTTAACCCAGATCTTTGTGACTGGTGGTGAATGTGTGCATTGTTCAGCATTCTGTCCATCATTTGATCCTTTTGCAGGAGTAATAGTGGGCCTAACAAACTTCACGTAGAGGGAAAAGTTTTAACCACCTGTGTTTTTTAAAAGGGCAAATTAGTGATCTCAGGTGAAGCTGGGTGCTCCCAGAGACCTGGGAATGTGGGTGTAACATCAGCCATCACTGATTTGTACGTGTCTCTCCATTCAAGTATTCAATCCCTGATTCCCCAAACACTGCTGCACTCACGTATCTTTGTACCCCGCCTAGTCCTTTTCCAACCAGTAAACCACAGGATGGTGTTCCCATCTTTTGCGTTCACTCTGGAGAAACCCAACCTTTCTGGATCAGATCCCATCAACACAATACTAAGCAAATTCCAACGAGACCCAGAAGCAGCAAAAGACCTTGTAAGCCTGTAAAATCTCAGTGGCTATCTTGGGCACGTCGTTGGATAAAGGATGTGCCTAAGTTCAGAACCATCACATCACCTAGAGAGTATGAAGCTTAGAGGATTTGACCTTAGGCTCTACTGTGGCCTTCTTTGTGCTTCTTCAAGGTGCAACCTACAGGCTACTCCTTCTTCAAGCTGCATCTGTTCTAAAACCTGATGACAGCAATTGAGTAACAACAGCTATGGAGGTAATTACTCAGCAAAAACAGATACCATTGAAAAAAGGTCAGTCCCAAATAGTGCATGAACGATTTCGATAGTTTACACTAGTGAACAAAAAACTGTTACAACTCCTGGCTTATGTTTTTCGTTATAACCACAATTCATAAGAGGGAGGGACAAGGAGCTGTTAGAAAAAGGTCCTGTACCAATGCTCCTAAGGGTAACGTAAAATACTATAAATGGTATCAGTTCCTTGAACAAGATAAAGAGAGAGCGCTCAGCAGCCTTAGTCGGTTGCGAGTGGGAATGTTTGTCTCCGGAACTAGGGATGTGTATGCAAGAGTGGGGAGTGGTACTCCTGTGTGTCTCGTGCCCTCACACACCCTTGCAAGTCTAAAGCATCATCATTGGGCACTGCTCCTCATGGGGGTGGCGCTGCAGTCCCTCACGGGCCCTACTAGAGGGCTCTTTGGTGGAGATCTTTTAGGAGTTGCCGCACTTATGCATGTGGGTGTGTGGGCCAAGTGATGGGTGTGAGTGAGACTAAAATAACCTGTTGGTACCCTAATAGGTTTATTGGAGGGTCCTCTGGGCTAAGCTAAAACCTAGACGGGGATAGAGATGCACTTTAGGCAAAAATTTGGAGGGGAAAAAACAATTATATTCCCGCTGCTCTCAACCCGTAATTCAGTGTAAAGGTGTTATTAAAAGTGAGAGATGGTCGACATGTTTCGCGCCATCAACGGGTCCCTAATGGATCCCTACGCGCTTCATCAGGACCGTGAATCAATGTGGAAGAAATAGGAATCAGGGGAAGACACCCTATATTCCCACCATACCTACAATGAGGTCAAATTAACGTATTACGTTTGAGACACGTCTTGTTCGTGTGCTCTGGACCAAACCTAATGTAAACAAGAGGGGGGGAAAAAACAAAGTAAACATCAGGGGGCGATAAAACTATAATTGTATTCAGTTACTCTACTCAGCGTATGTAAGTAACTCAGAGATACAACGCAGTAGAGGGTCTTATGGTGGGTGACACACTGTTGTGTCGCCGTGGAGTTATAAAATCTCAATGTGTTCTCAGGCATATCCTACTCCTGTATTACAGCGGACAGGAGTGTCACTCAGGGACTGGACCCGGCAATAGGCAGTACTACAAGAGGAAAACACCTCACACAGAAAACGGAAACACTCAGAAACACAACACTGGTCATAGTAAGTCAAAGCGAGGCTCGTAGTGTGCGAGAACATAGATGTGCTTAATTTACGTTCCTGTTTTTTCTGAGAGTACAAAAACATGTACCCAGAAAGTTAAAACAATGGTGGATTAAAAGTGAATACTCTAACTGTGGAAAATGGCCAAAGTTGGAGATGTGGGCACCCAACTATCCGGTGGCCCCACGTGGTCTAGAGTGTATGGACGTGGTTATCGCCTCGCTCTGTGAGTGCAATAATGCGGAGCACTGCGCACGCGTGTAACACCTGGATAGCCGGTCATATTTGAACGTAGTTATCGCCTCGCTCTGTGAGTGCAATAACACGGTATGATAAGCGCGTGTGAAACCCAATAGCCGGTTGAGGCACTTGTTTACCTAACACAGTTATTTAAAAATAGATAAAACACATAATATAATCCATACCCTCCCCGTGGTGGAGTAGGGCCGCATCGGCGGTTACAGTCAGGTGGAGAGTGGAAACTATGCATAGGGAGGTAAAAGAAAAACGTGCCGAATCATGAGTATCGTAGTGCAGAGGCAGCGCGCGCTGGTATTACCTTAGTCAGATATCGTTGGCAGCAGCGGGAACACTTACTTATTCGCCCTCCTTCCTGGACCTGAAGACCTGTCAGCCCAACAAGTACGCCGGTGCTAAAGCTGTCGGAAGTTCCTGCTAATTATAGCAGGACCAATCACCTGTTTTTGTGGGAAAGTGTAAACGTCATAGCCATTCTGTATCAGGTGGTGTAGGAAGACAGAGAACTGCTGCGGCCATCTTGAAAGGTCCAATCCATACCTAGTCTACATTGATACAAGTGTATCGGAGTGTGGTGAACCGGCAGTGGCCCTTCTTGGAAAATATAATTGTTTGCCAAATCATTATTGGTTAGTGTACGTTGGGATGCCTACCCTATGTGGTATTTATGTTAAAATACGATGTTTCTGAACGTTCATAGGGGGCGTGCACTTCTTGACTACTGTATAGTAGGTTGTGTAGGGATTCGGAAGGCGGTGGCGGCCATCTTAGAAGTTCTTATTTGTAGTTGAGAAACGTGATGGTTAATATATTGGTCAGCTCAGAAGGTAAAAGATGTGGGGTGCCCACTGCTAGCATCATTTAGCTAGGGTACCAAGTATTAGGGCAGTACGTGTGTATTAGTTGCGGAGCAGGTATTACTTATCCCTCCTGTAATTAACGCAATGTAACCAGTAGCACACCCTGCTAGATGTGGGGCGGGGTGTATGGTCACAGGTTTGCTGGGTTAGCTACTACTCGGTAGGGGGTGGGGGGGAAGGAGGGGGAAATTTGGTTACAAAGGGTCTAAGATATCAATTCTGCCCAAGGTATATCATCGTTTAGTCCTCCCACATTACTCTGTAATCTAAAAACCCAACGTTGTTCCTGTCTAAACAAAGCGGATGGTGTCCAGTTAGGGTTGGACTCGATCACAGTCCATTGTAAGCTCTCAGGGGGGTGATTCTTCTCCAAAAAGTGACTTTGTAGTCTGGTTGTGGTCCTTTTGCACCGGATGGTACTCTTATGTTCTCCGATTCGGACTTTTACTGGTCTGATTGTCATGCCTACATACTTGGAGCCACAAGGGCATGTAACTAAATATACACAGTTCTTCGAGTTGCAGTTAGTATGACGTCTCTGCTGCCATGGTCTTGTCAATCCCAAGTCTAGTTCTTTGGATGGTTTTGTTTGTGGGCAGACAGAGCATGAACCGCAAGGGTAGTGGCCCACCACTGGGGGTAACATCCATAGAGTAGGTTGTTGTCGAATGGTGTTTTTGGGATGTGTATGCACAAGAATATCTTTTAAGTTTTGTGTGCGTTTGAATGCGAATAGAGGTTTAGGTCCTGGATTGAAGGCACCTGTCTCCAAGATCTTCCAGTGCTTCTTCACAATCTTCTGAATTCTGTTTGAATTAGGTGTGAACGTGGTTACACAGGTTAAGGTGTCTGTCTTAGTCTTCTCTCTGGTTTCTAAAAGAGTTTCCCTGTGGTTGTTCTTGGCTCTTTTATATGCTTGTTTTTTGACTTTTTTAGGGTACTGTCTTGCTGTCAGGTTCTCAGTTAATATTCTGGCTTGGTTATCAAATTCGATGAGTGTATTGCAGTTCCTGCGGAGACGTAAAAACTGGCCCACTGGAAGATTATCCCTTAATGCTTTAGGGTGATGGCTCTGGTACAAGAGGAGACTGTTCCTATCGGTGTTTTTTTTATAGTTAGTTGTCATTAGGGTTCCGTCCTGCAGGGAGATGAGAAGGTCTAAGAATGGAATACTCTCCCGTGACATTGTGCCCATGATTTTTAGGAAGGGGTTAATGGTGTTTATCCAGTCGAAGAAGGAGTGGCATTCCTCTTCATCCCCTTTCCAAAAAATGATGATATCATCAATATAGCGTCGCCATAGCAAGATGTTGGTCTCAAATGGGTTGGTCGCTCTCAAAATGTGTTCTGCCTCAAAGTTAGCCATATAGAGATACGCCAGACTTGGCGCAAAGGTGCTCCCCATACTGGTGCCTTGTATTTGATGGTATAGTTTCTTATCAAAGGCAAAAAAATTCTCTTTGAGGGCGATGGTCGCACAGTCACAGATAAAATAATAGGCGTGACGTAAGGCCAGGGGTCGAGGTTTTGGAGGGCTTGTTCTAGGACTGTTATAGTGGAGTCCTGGGGAATGTTTGTGTACAGTGCTTCAACATCTAAAGTGACCAGGAGGTTGATGGATCCTGGTTCTTGAAAGTGCTCAATGAGGTTGAGAACCTCTGTAGTGTCTCTTAAGTATGTTGGAGTTTTCGTGACCAGCGGGCGTAGAAAAAAATCGCAAAATTTACTGAGAGGTTCCAACAAGGAGTCAATGCCACATACAATAAGGCATCCTGGTGGTGGGTCCAGCCCCTTGGGAATCTTGGGCAGACAGTAAAAATAAGGGGTGCGGGAGTCGTTGTTAGTGAGGAATGCTGCTTCGTCCCGTGAGATCCAACATTCCGCCTCAGCTTCGAAGATCAGGCTCTGTATCCTGGTAGATAACCGTGTAGTGGGGTCCTCTTCAATAGGTTGGTAATACCTGGTGTTTGATAGTTGGCGTAGGCATTCAGCTTCATATGCTTCTTTATCCTGTATCACGATCGCGCCGCCTTTATCTGCGGGTTTCAAGATGATCGTGGTGTCCTCAGTGATGTTCTTCAGTAGCCATCTCTCTTCTTTGGAGAGATTGTCAAAAGGACGGTTAGTGGTGGTGTCACTCACATCTTTCAAGATGGCTTGTTCGAACGTGAGTACTTCATGAGGTGTCATCGCGGCCGTGGGAGTAAATCTGGATTTCTTCTTCAGGCAGGTCCCTACAATTGGGAGCTCAGGTTTGTCCTGGAAAAATGCTTTAAGGCGCACTTTCCTGAAAAACTGGTGCAGTTCTTGGTGTAACTTGAAGTCGTCTTCCTTGGGCGTGGGGACAAAGCCTAGACCCTTCTCCAAGAGCCTTTGCTCCCCCACAGCCAAAGGTCTAGAGGAGAGATTCACTACTAGAGTCTTGCTGTCTTGCTCCTCAATACCATCTGTTCCTGGTCCTGCCAGTGGACGTTCTTGGATCCTCCTCTTCTTTTGCCTCTTCCTCTGCCCCTCCCTCTGTTGAAAAAAGGGGAGTTCGGGAATTGTTGGTATTGATGCATATGAGGGTTCGGTCGTGGTGGTCCATTCCACATGGGTTGTGGTCCCATCCATGGGCCCTGGTATATCGGTGGTTGGAAGGAGTGAACTGGAAAACCCTGGAACAGGGGCGGTGGTGGCTGGTGTCGATATCCACCCCTGGATATTTGTTGTCTATTGTCATGGCTGGACTCGCTGCTGGTTGAGTCCGATCTTGTGGAATGATTGCTGCTAGCATCATCTGATGTGGTGTCGCCATTCTGAATAACATAGTCCTCCTTAATATAGGGGTAGATTTTTCTTTGTCAAAACGTTTGACATCCTTCTGGAGTTGGTTAATCTTCTGCTTCGTTAGATACTCTTTATGGTCATTCATCTCTTGATTAATTTCTGTCAGACGTGACAAATGCCGTTATAGAAATACCAGCTTTTAGTCTATTCTCGGGTAGGGTGATTTGGATCAATAGTTCATCCGATAGCCGTTTGGCTGTGTTGATGATCAACACAAGCCAGTCGCGTGTGCACTTCCAGGAAATTCATGACCACTCTCGGCGGAAGGTTAAATCCTCTAAGAATATTCTCGGGGATAGTGTTGTTAAGAGACCATTAAGGGCGATATTGGCCCTAAGGTATTCCGTCATTATTGTGCCATGTAATGCCGTTTTTATCTGTAACTTCCTAAGTGTTTGCAATGACTTCCAATCGTCATTCTTACTGCCGGTGGCTGTGCTGCCGTCTTCTGCTAGTAGTGAGGGGGCCCTAAGGATCTCTGCCACTGTCTCATCATCGAAGCTGAGGCCTGGATTATCCATATTGAAAAACTGTGTGGGGTGGGGTCTATATCAATAGAAGGGGGTAATGGCCATAGTGTGTGGACCAACTACTCTGAAAAAAAGCGAAAAGAGATAGAAGTGTCCCACGGCTAGCTGCCGTACTTAATTATAACCACAATTCATAAGAGGGAGGGACAAGGAGCTGTTAGAAAAAGGTCCTGTACCAATGCTCCTAAGGGTAACGTAAAATACTATAAATGGTATCAGTTCCTTGAAAAAGATAAAGAGAGAGCGCTCAGCAGCCTTAGTTGGTTGCGAGTGGGAATGTTTGTCTCCGGAACTAGGGATGTGTATGCAAGAGTGGGGAGTGGTACTCCTGTGTGTCTCGTGCCCTCACACACCCTTGCGAGTGTAAAGCATCATCATTGGGCACTGCTCCTCGTGGGGGTGGCGCTGCAGTCCCTCACTGGCCCTACTAGAGGGCTCTTTGGTGGAGATCTTTTAGGAGTTGCCGCACTTGTGCATGTGGGTGTGTGGGCCAAGTGATGGGTGTGAGTGAGACTAAAATAACCTGTTGGTACCCTAATAGGTTTATTGGAGGGTCCTCTGGGCTAAGCTAAAAACTAGATGGCGATAGAGATGCACTTTAGGCAAAAATTTGGAGGGGAAAAAACAATTATATTCCCACTGCTCTCAACCCGTAATTCAGTGTAAAGGTGTTATTAAAAGTGAGAGATGGTCGACATGTTTCGCGCCGTCAACGGGTCCCTAATGGATCCATACGCGCTTCACCAGGACCGTGAATCAATGTGGAAGAAATGGAAATCAGGGGAAGACACCCTATATTCCCATCATACCTACAATGAGGTCAAATTAACGTATTACGTTTGAGACACGTCTTGTTCGTGTGCTCTGGACCAAACCTAATGGAAACAAGAGGGGGGGAAAAAACAAAGTAAACATCAGGGGGCGATAAAACTATAATTGTATTCAGTTACTCTACTCGGCGTATGTAAGTAACTCAGAGATACAACGCAGTAGAGGGTCTTATGGTGGGTGACACACTGTTGTGTCGCTGTGGAGTTATAAAATCTCAATGTGTTCTCAGGCATATCCTACTCCTGTATTACAGCGGACAGGAGTGTCACTCAGGGACTGGACCCGGCAATAGGCAGTACTACAAGAGGCAAACACCTCACACAGAAAACGGAAACACTCAGAAACACAACACTGGTCATAGTAAGTCAAAGCGAGGCTCGTAGTGTGCGAGAACATAGATGTGCTTAATTTACGTTCCTGTTTTTTCTGAGAGTACAAAAACATGTACCCAGAAAGTTAAAACAATGGTGGATTAAAAGTGAATACTCTAACTGTGGAAAATGGCCAAAGTTGGAGATGTGGGCACCCAACTATCCGGTGGCCCCACGTGGTCTAGAGTGTATGGACGTGGTTATCGCCTCGCTCTGTGAGTGCAATAATGCGGACCACTGTGCGCGCATGTAACACCTGGATAGCCGGTCATATTTGAACGTAGTTATCGCCTCGCTCTGTGAGTGCAATAACACGGTATGATAAGCGCGTGTGAAACCCAATAGCCGGTTGAGGCACTTGTTTACCTAACACAGTTATTTAAAAATAGATAAAACACATAATATAATCCATACCCTCCCCGTGGTGGAGTAGGGCCGCATCGGCGGTTACAGTCAGGTGGAGAGTGGAAACTATGCATAGGGAGGTAAAAAGAAAAACGTGCCGAATCATGAGTATCATAGTGCAGAGGCAGCGCGCGCTGGTATTACCTTAGTCAGATATCGTTGGCAGCAGCGGGAACACTTACTTATTCGCCCTCCTTCCTGGACCTGAAGACCTGTCAGCCCAACAAGTACGCCGGTGCTAAAGCGTCGGAAGTCCCTGCTAATTATAGCAGGACCAATCACCTGTTTTTGTGGGAAAGTGTAAACGTCATAGCCATTCTGTATCAGGTGGTGTAGGAAGACAGAGAACTGCTGCGGCCATCTTGAAAGGTCCAATCCATACCTAGTCTACATTGGTACAAGTGTATCGGAGTGTGGTGAACCGGCAGTGGCCCTTCTTGGAAAATATAATTGTTTTCCAAATCATTATTGGTTAGTGTTCGTTGGGATGCCTACCCTATGTGGTATTTATGTTAAAATACGATGTTTCTGAACGTTCATAGGGGGCGTGTACTTCTTGACTACTGTATAGTAGGTTGTGTAGGGATTCGGAAGGCGGTGGCGGCCATCTTAGAAGTTCTTATTTGTAGTTGAGAAACGTGATGGTTAATATATTGGTCAGCTCGGAAGGTAAAAGATGTGGGGTGCCCACTGCTAGCATCATTTAGCTAGGGTACCAAGTATTAGGGCAGTACGTGTGTATTAGTTGCGGAGCAGGTATTACTTATCCCTCCTGTAATTAATGGCAATGTAACCAGTAGCACACCCTGCTAGATGTGAGGTGGGGTGTATGGTCACAGGTTTGCTGGGTTAGCTACTACTCTGTAGGGGGTGGGGGGGAAGAGGGGGAAATTTGGTTACAAAGGGTCTAAGATATCAATTCTGCCCAAGGTATATCATCGTTTAGTCCTCCCACATTACTCTGTAATCTAAAAACCCAACGTTGTTCCTGTCTAAACAAAGCGGATGGTGTCCAGTTAGGGTTGGACTCGATCACAGTCCATTGTAAGCTCTCAGGGGGGTGATTCTTCTCCAAAAAGTGACTTTGTAGTCTGGTTGTGGTCCTTTTGCACCGGATGGTACTCTTATGTTCTCCGATTCAGACTTTCACTGGTCTGATTGTCATGCCTACATACTTGGAGCCACAAGGGCATGTAACCAAATATACACAGTTCTTCGAGTTGCAGTTAGTATGACGTCTCTGCTGCCATGGTCTTGTCAATCCCAAGTCTAGTTCTTTGGATGGTTTTGTTTGTGGGCAGACAGAGCATGAACTGCAAGGGTAGTGGCTCACCACTGGGGGTAACATCCATAGAGTATGTTGTTGTCGAATGGTGTTTTTGGGATGTGTATGCACAAGAATATCTTTTAAGTTTTGTGTGCGTTTGAATGCGAATAGAGGTTTAGGTCCTGGATTGAAGGCACCTGTCTCCAAGATCTTCCAGTGCTTCTTCACGATCTTCTGAATTCTGTTTGAATTAGGTGTGAACGTGGTTACACAGGTTAAGGTGTCTGTCTTAGTCTTCTCTCTGGTTTCTAAAAGAGCTTCCCTGTGGTTGTTCTTGGCTCTTTTATATGCTTGTTTTATGACTTTTTTTGGGTACTGTCTTGCTGGCAGGTTCTCAGTTAATATTCTGGCTTGGTTATCAAATTCGATGAGTGTATTGCAGTTCCTGCGGAGACGTAAAAACTGGCCCACTGGAAGATTATACCTTAATGCTTTAGGGTGATGGCTCTGGTACAAGAGGAGACTGTTCCTATCGGTGGGTTTTTTATAGTTAGTTGTCATTAGGGTTCCGTCCTGCAGGGAGATGAGAAGGTCTAAGAATGGAATACTCTCCCGTGACATTGTGCCCGTGAATTTTAGGAAGGGGTTAATGGTGTTTATCCAGTCGAAGAAGGAGTGGCATTCCTCTTCATCCCCTTTCCAAAAAATGATGATATCATCAATATAGCGTCGCCATAGCAAGATGTTGGTCTCATATGGGTTGGTCGCTCTCAAAATGTGTTCTGCCTCAAAGTTAGCCATATATAGACACGCCAGACTTGGCGCAAAGGTGCTCCCCATACTGGTGCCTTGTATTTGATGGTATAGTTTCTTATCAAAGGCAAAAAAATTCTCTTTGAGGGCGATGGTCTGGTCGCACAGTCACAGATAAAAGTAATAGGCGTGACGTAAGGCCAGGGGTCGAGGTTTTGGAGGGCTTGTTCTAGGACTGTTATAGTGGAGTCCTGGGGAATGTTTGTGTACAGTGCTTCAACATCTAAAGTGACCAGGAGGTTGATGGATCCTGGTTCTTGAAAGTGCTCAATGAGGTTGAGAACCTCTGTAGTGCCTCTTAAGTATGTTGGAGTTTTCGTGACCAGCGGGCGTAGAAAGAAATCGCAAAATTTACTGAGAGGTTCCAACAAGGAGTCAATGCCGCATACAATTGGGCGTCCTGGTGGTGGGTCCAGCCCCTTGTGAATCTTGGGTAGACAGTAAAAATAAGGGGTGCGGGAGTCGTTGTTAGTGAGGAATGCTGCTTCGTCCCGTGAGATCCAACATTCCGCCTCAGCTTCAAAGATCAGGCTCTGTATCCTGGTAGATAACCGTGTAGTGGGGTCCTCTTCAATAGGTTGGTAATACCTGGTGTTTGATAGTTGGCGTAGGCATTCAGCTTCATATGCTTCTTTATCCTGTATCACGATCGCGCCGCCTTTATCTGCGGTTTTCAAGATGATCGTGGTGTCCTCAGTGATGTTCTTCAGTAGCCATCTCTCTTCTTTGGAGAGATTGTCAAAAGGACGGTTAGTGGTGGTGTCACTCACATCTTTCAAGATGGCTTGTTCGAACGTGAGTACTTCATGAGGTGTCATGGCGGCTGTGGGAGTAAATCTGGATTTCTTCTTCAGGCCGGTCCCTACAATTGGGAACTCAGGTTTGTCCTGGAAAAATGCTTTAAGGCGCACTTTCCTGAAAAACTGGTGCAGTTCTTGGTGTAACTTGAAGTCGTCTTCCTTGGGCGTGGGGACAAAGCCTAGACCCTTCTCCAAGAGCCTTTGCTCCCCCACAGCCAAAGGTCTAGAGGAGAGATTCACTACTAGAGTCTTGCTGTCTTGCTCCTCAATACCATCTGTTCCTGGTCCTGCCAGTGGACGTTCTTGGATCCTCCTCTTCTTTTGCCTCTTCCTCTGCCCCTCCCTCTGTTGAAAAAAGGGGGGTTCGGGAATTGTTGGTATTGATGCATATGAGGGTTCGGTCCTGGTGGTCCATTCCACATGGGTTGTGGTCCCATCCATGGGCCCTGGTATATCGGTGGTTGGAAGGAGTGAACTGGAAAACCCTGGAACAGGGGCGGTGGTGGCTGGTGTCGATATCCACCCCTGGATATTTGTTGTCTATTGTCATGGCTGGACTCGCTGCTGGTTGAGTCCGATCTTGTGGAATGATTGCTGCTAGCATCATCTGATGTGGTGTCGCCATTCTGAATAACATAGTCTTCCTTAATATAGGGGTAGATTTTTTCTTTGTCAAAACGTTTGACATCCTTCTGGAGTTGGTTAATCTTCTGCTTCGTTAGATACTCTTTATGGTCATTCATCTCTTGATTAATTTCTGTCAGACGTGACAAATGCCGTTATAGAAATACCAGCTTTTAGTCTATTCTCGGATAGGGTGATTTGGATCAATAGTTCATCCGATAGCCGTTTGGCTGTGTTGATGATCAACACAAGCCAGTCGCGTGTGCACTTCCAGGAAATTCGTGACCACTCTCGGCGGAAGGTTAAATCCTCTAAGAATATTCTCGGGGCTAGTGTTATTAAGAGACCATTAGGGACGATATTGGCCCTAAGGTATTCCGTCATTATTGTGCCATGTAATGCCGTTTTTATCTGTAACTTCCTAAGTGTTTGCAATGACTTCCAATCGTCATTCTTACTGCCGGTGGCTGTGCTGCCGTCTTCTGCTAGTAGTGAGGGGGCCCTAAGGATCTCTGCCACTGTCTCATCATCGAAGCTGAGGCCAGGATTATCCATATTGAAAAACTGTGTGGGGTGGGGTCTATATCAATAGAAGGGGGTAATGGCCATAGTGTGTGGTTCAACTACTCTGAAAAAAAGCGAAAAGAGATAGAAGTGTCCCACGGCTAGCTGCCGTACTTAATTATAACCACAATTCATAAGAGGGAGGGACAAGGAGCTGTTAGAAAAAGGTCCTGTACCAATTCTCCTAAGGGTAACGTAAAATACTATAAATGGTATCAGTTCCTTGAAAAAGATAAAGAGAGAGCGCTCAGCAGCCTTAGTCGGTTGCGAGTGGGAATGTTTGTCTCCGGAACTAGGGATGTGTATGCAAGAGTGGGGAGTGGTACTCCTGTGTGTCTCGTGCCCTCACACACCTTTGCGAGTGTAAAGCATCATCATTGGGCACTGCTCCTCGTGGGGGTGGCGCTGCAGTCCCTCACGGGCCCTACTAGAGGGCTCTTTGGTGGAGATCTTTTAGGAGTTGCCGCACTTGTGCATGTGGGTGTGTGGGCCAAGTGATGGGTGTGAGTGAGACTAAAATAACCCGTTTGTACCCTAATAGGTTTATTGGAGGGTCCTCTGGGCTAAGCTAAAACCTAGATGGGGATAGAGATGCACTTTAGGCAAAAATTTGGAGGGGAAAAAACAATTATATTCCCGCTGCTCTCAACCCGTAATTCAGTGTAAAGGTGTTATTAAAAGTGAGAGATGGTCGACATGTTTCGCGCCGTCAACGGGTCCCTAATGGATCCCTACGCGCTTCACCAGGACCGTGAATCAATGTGGAAGAAATGGAAATCAGGGGAAGACACCCTATATTCCCATCATACCTACAATGAGGTCAAATTAACGTATTACGTTTGAGACACGTCTTGTTCGTGTGCTCTGGACCAAACCTAATGGAAACAAGAGGGGGGAAAAAACAAAGTAAACATCAGGGGGCGATAAAACTATAATTGTATTCAGTTACTCTACTCAGCGTATGTAAGTAACTCAGAGATACAACGCAGTAGAGGGTCTTATGGTGGGTGACACACTGTTGTGTCGCCGTGGAGTTATAAAATCTCAATGTGTTCTCAGGCATATCCTACTCCTGTATTACAGCGGACAGGAGTGTCACTCAGGGACTGGACCCGGCAATAGGCAGTACTACAAGAGGCAAACACCTCACACAGAAAACGGAAACACTCAGAAACACAACACTGGTCATAGTAAGTCAAAGCGAGGCTCGTAGTGTGCGAGAACATAGATGTGCTTAATTTACGTTCCTGTTTTTTCTGAGAGTACAAAAACATGTACCCAGAAAGTTAAAACAATGATGGATTAAAAGTGAATACTCTAACTGTGGAAAATGGCCAAAGTTGGAGATGTGGGCACCCAACTATCCGGTGGCCCCACGTTGTCTAGAGTGTATGGACGTGGTTATCGCCTCGCTCTGTGAGTGCAATAATGCGGAGCACTGTGCGCGCATGTAACACCTGGATAGCCGGTCATATTTGAACGTAGTTATCGCCTCGCTCTGTGAGTGCAATAACACGGGATGATAAGCGCGTGTGAAACCCAATAGCCGGTTGAGGCACTTGTTTACCTAACACAGTTATTTAAAAATAGATAAAATACATAATATAATCCATACCCTCCCCGTGGTGGAGTAGGGCCGCATCGGCGGTTACAGTCAGGTGGAGAGTGGAAACTATGCATAGGGAGGTAAAAAGAAAAACGTGCCGAATCATGAGTATCGTAGTGCAGAGGCAGCGCGCGCTGTTATTACCTTAGTCAGATATCGTTGGCAGCAGCGGGAACACTTACTTATTCGCCCTACTTCCTGGACCTGAAGACCTGTCAGCCCAACAAGTACGACGGTGCTAAAGCGTCGGAAGTCCCTGCTAATTATAGCAGGACCAATCACCTGTTTTTGCGGGAAAGTGTAAACGTCATAGCCATTCTGTATCAGGTGGTGTAGGAAGACAGAGAACTGCTGCGGCCATCTTGAAAGGTCCAATCCATACCTAGTCTACATTGGTACAAGTGTATCGGAGTGTGGTGAACCGGCAGTGGCCCTTCTTGGAAAATATCATTGTTTGCCAAATCATTATTGGTTAGTGTACGTTGGGATGCCTACCCTATGTGGTATTTATGTTAAAATACGATGTTTCTGAACGTTCATAGGGGGCGTGTACTTCTTGACTACTGTATAGTAGGTTGTGTAGGGATTCGGAAGACGGTGGCGGCCATCTTAGAAGTTCTTATTTGTAGTTGAGAAACGTGATGGTTAATATATTGGTCAGCTCGGAAGGTAAAAGATGTGGGGTGCCCACTGCTAGCATCATTTAGCTAGGGTACCAAGTATTAGGGCAGTACGTGTGTATTAGTTGCGGAGCAGGTATTACTTATCCCTCCTGTAATTAACGGCAATGTAACCAGTAGCACACCCTGCTAGATGTGGGGTGGGGTGTATGGTCACAGGTTTGCTGGGTTAGCTACTACTCGGTAGGGGGTGGGGGGGGGAAAGGGGGGAGGAAATTTGGTTACAAAGGGTCTAAGATATCAATTCTGCCCAAGGTACATCATCGTTTAGTCCTCCCACATTGCTCTGTAATCTAAAAACCCAACGTTGTTCCTGTCTAAACAAAGCGGATGGTGTCCAGTTAGGGTTGGACTCGATCACAGTCCATTGTAAGCTCTCAGGGGGGTGATTCTTCTCCAAAAAGTGACTTTGTAGTCTGGTTGTGGTCCTTTTGCACCGGATGGTACTCTTATGTTCTCCGATTCGGACTTTCACTGGTCTGATTGTCATGCCTACATACTTGGAGCCACAAGGGCATGTAACCGAATATACACAGTTCTTCGAATTGCAGTTAGTATGACGTCTCTGCTGCCATGGTCTTGTCAATCCCAAGTCTAGTTCTTTGGATGGTTTTGTTTGTGGGCAGACAGAGCATGAACCGCAAGGGTAGTGGCCCACCACTGCGGGTAACATCCATAGAGTAGGTTGTTGTCGAATGGTGTTTTTGGGATGTGTATGCACAAGAATATCTTTTAAGTTTTGTGTGCGTTTGAATGCGAATAGAGGTTTAGGTCCTGTATTGAAGGCACCTGTCTCCAAGATCTTCCAGTGCTTCTTCACGATCTTCTGAATTCTGTTTGAATTAGGTGTGAACGTGGTTACACAGGTTAAGGTGTCTGTCTTAGTCTTCTCTCTGGTTTCTAAAAGAGCTTCCCTGTGGTTGTTCTTGGCTCTTTTATATGCTTGTTTTATGACTTTTTTAGGGTACTGTCTTGCTGTCAGGTTCTTGTGGCCCTTGTGGCTCCAAGTATGTAGGCATGACAATCAGACCAGTGAAAGTCCGAATCGGAGAACATAAGAGTACCATCCGGTGCAAAAGGACCACAACCAGACTACAAAGTCACTTTGTGGAGAAGAATCACCCCCCTGAGAGCTTACAATGGACTGTGATCGAGTCCAACCCTAACTGGACACCATCCGCTTTGTTTAGACAGGAACAACGTTGGGTTTTTAGATTACAGAGCAATGTGGGAGGACTAAACAATGATATACCTTGGGCAGAATTGATATCTTAGACCCTTTGTAACCAAATTTCCCCCCTTTCCCCCCTACCCCCTACCGAGTAGTAGCTAACCCAGCAAACCTGTGACCATACACCCCACCCCACATCTAGCAGGGTGTGCTACTGGTTACATTGCCGTTAATTACAGGAGGGATAAGTAATACCTGCTCCGCAACTAATACACACGTACTGCCCTAATACTTGGTACCCTAGCTAAATGATGCTAGCAGTGGGCACCCCACATCTTTTACCTTCCGAGCTGACCAATATATTAACCATCACGTTTCTCAACTACAAATAAGAACTTCTAAGATGGCCGCCACCGCCTTCCGAATCCCTACACAACCTACTATACAGTAGTCAAGAAGTACACGCCCCCTTTGAACGTTCAGAAACATCGTATTTTAACATAAATACCACATAGGGTAGGCATCCCAACGTACACTAACCAATAATGATTTGGCAAACAATGATATTTTCCAAGAAGGGCGACTGCCGGTTCACCACACTCCGATACACTTGTACCAATGTAGACTAGGTATGGATTGGACCTTTCAAGATGGCCGCAGCAGTTCTCTGTCTTCCTACACCACCTGATACAGAATGGCTATGACATTTACACTTTCCCGCAAAAACAGGTGATTGGTCCTGCTATAATTAGAAGGGACTTCCGACGCTTTAGCACAGGCGTACTTGTTGGGCTGACAGGTCTTCAGGTCCAGGAAGGAGGGCGAATAAGTAAGTGTTCCCGCTGCTGCCAACGATATCTGACTAAGGTAATACCAGCGCGCGCTGCCTCTGCACTACGATACTCATGATTCGGCACGTTTTTCTTTTTACCTCCCTATGCATAGTTTCCACTCTCCACCTGACTGTAACCGCCGATGCGGCCCTACTCCACCACGGGGAGGGTATGGATTATATTATGTGTTTTATCTATTTTTAAATAACTGTGTTAGGTAAACAAGTGCCTCAACCGGCTATTGGGTTTCAGACGCGCTTATCATCCCGTGTTATTGCACTCACAGAGCGAGGCGATAACTACGTTCAAATATGACCGGCTATCCAGGTGTTACACGCACGCGCAGTGCTCCGCATTATTGCACTCACAGAGCGAGGCGATAACCACGTCCATACACTCTAGACCACGTGGGGCCACCGGATAGTTGGGTGCCCACATCTCCAACTTTGGCCATTTTCCACAGTTAGAGTATTCACTTTTAATCCACCATTGTTTTAACTTTCTGGGTACATGTTTTTGTACTCTCAGAAACAACAGGAACGTAAATTAAGCACATCTAAGTTCTCGCACACTACGAGCCTCGCTTTGACTTACTATGACCAGTGTTGTGTTTCTGAGTGTTTCCGTTTTCTGTGTGAGGTGTTTGCCTCTTGTAGTACTGCCTATTGCCGGGTCCAGTCCCTGAGTGACACTCCTGTCCGCTGTAATACAGGAGTAGGATATACCTGAGAACACATTGAGATTTTATAACTCCACGGCGACACAACAGTGTGTCACCCACCATAAGACCCTCTACTGCGTTGTATCTCTGAGTTACTTACATACGCTGAGTAGAGTAACTGAATACAATTATAGTTTTATCGCCCCCTGATGTTTACTTTGTTTTTCCCCCCTCTTGTTTCCTTTAGGTTTGGTCCAGAGCACACGAACAAGACGTGTCTCAAACGTAATACGTTAATTTGACCTCATTGTAGGTATGGTGGGAATATAGGGTGTCTTCCCCTGATTCCCATTTCTTCCACATTGATTCACGGTCCTGATGAAGCGCGTAGGGATCCATTAGGGACCCGTTGACGGCGCGAAACATGTCGACCATCTCTCACTTTTAATAACACCTTTACACTGAATTACGGGTTGAGAGCAGCATGAATATAATTGTTTTTTCCCCTCCAAATTTTTGCCTAAAGTGCATCTCTATCCCCGTCTAGGTTTTAGCTTAGCCCAGAGGACCCTCCAATAAACCTATTAGGGTACCAACGGGTTATTTTAGTCTCACTCACACCCATCACTTGGCCCACACACCCACATGCACAAGTGTGGCAACTCCTAAAAGATCTCCACCAAAGAGCCCTCTAGTAGGGCCCGTGAGGGACTGCAGCGCCACCCCCACGAGGAGCTGTGCCCAATGATGATGCTTTACACTCGCAAGGGTGTGTGAGGGCACGAGACACACAGGAGTACCACTCCCCACTCTTGCATACACATCCCTAGTTCCGGAGACAAACATTCCCACTCGCAACCGACTAAGGCTGCTGAGCGCTCTCTCTTTATCTTTTTCAAGGAACTGATACCATTTATAGTATTTTATGTTTTTCGTTACCTAAGGAGTTATAAGTGACATAGTGGGACTGCAACTTGAAACATTACTCTGCAGAAGGCACAGAGATAAGTTGTGTCACATGAGACATTTTGCATAACCACCTTAGACGCATCGGAGTGCGAGTCAATAGACTTGCTTAAGAATTGGTTGATAGACTCGATGAACAATTGATAAAAGATTCAGGGACATGTAAAGCTTGTGTGAAAGTGCAGAGTCTTCAGAGGCTGAGGAGAGTAGGAAGGCTGAGTGGGGACTGGTAATGCTCCTGTGAGACTTCAGCACAAGAGAAACAGGTTAGTGGTTTTGCCTTACACGGTTATAGAGTGGGGGCCCTTTATGTGAGAGGTCCTCTGAGGTTGCTAGGCATACTGGCGTAAAAGGATAAATATGTGCTTTCATTGAAATGTTCATATTTGTTGATTTGTAAATAGGTTGGGCTTTTTCAAAGTGAATGGTGTGTCGAGTACATGCTTTATTAAGCCTCATAGTCAGATGTTTTTTATTATTGGTTGAGTGATTTCAAAAAGCTGTAGGCCTTGATTAATATTTTTGCTAATATGCAGTGTCAAAGCCAATAAACCGGGCATTTTAGTAATGATTTGCACGTCACTTCAGTTTACTGATATCATGCTTTGCAGGTGAATTGTGTGGGCCTTTAGGAGGGTGGCAGTTATATTTCCTGCTTGCCATTTTGTAAATATTTGTATTATTGGGTGAAACAATTTTCTTGGAACGGGGATTCTGCAAAGGGTCCATGGGATAAAGTTCTACATTGTCATGATGACCCAACGTATTAGTTGCAAAATTTACAGCATAAGAGAAGCAATGTGGTGGAACCACCAATGCTCGATTGGTAGAGTATTTCCAACAAGCTAATCACATGAATCAAGCCATCAAATGGCAAGTCATTGAACATGTGATAAAAATTCACATGCGACAGATATACAAAAGGTCCCTCTTATGAGGAATGCCATTGGATTGATAGCTAGATTCAGCTAATGTTAGGCTGAATATTTTGAATGAAGCTGGGACAGTTTGAGCGTTATCCCCTCACTCCAATTGACACTTCGCTTATGAGATACCCTTTGAAGTCCTCATACGCTCAGCAGCATAGCCTTCCTTACATGAGGACCACATCCATTGGGAGATGTCTCTCTTCATCTTTGTACACTTGGTCGAATTTCTTTCCATGTCTGATGACGCACCCTCGTGCGCAATGCGCCCACTGGATTTTTGCCAGAGGCTTCCCTCCTGACTCTGGTCACTTACCAGTAAGGGTCCAGTGCCTCTTTCATTGTGGCCCAATTCTGTGCGAGGTAGTTCTGCCTCCTTCGTGTGGTGTGGTCCCTTTTCCCTGCACTCACATTCCCATTTTGTTCCTTTTCTTGCCGGTTCCCTCACAGTCCCATCTTTGTTGCTCTCACATAGCAGAGCAATTTCTAACAGGTCTTCCTTACCATTTGGCTCTGCCATTCTCTACTCAGCTCAGGGAGTAATTTAACTGAATTTTTCTGGTTATCTCTGCCCATAAATGCCTTGTACTGGCCCCCACAACCATGCTTTTTGCTGGTTGACCACTTAGAGCCTCATTACGATGTGAAAGCCTCCGACCGCACATCGTGGGTTTCACTTTGGACCGCCGCATTATGATGCAGGTGGGCGAAAGTGAAACCGGCCGGTCATTCTGGCCGGATTCCGATGGGCTAAAAGGGGCCAGTCGGAGGCCTCACTGCAATCCCTATGGACGGCGTTTTCGCCATCGGGATTACAATGTTGGTTTCCAACAGGCTTTTCATGTTGGCCTTTCTGACATATAAAGCCTGTCGGAAAGCGAATTTGGGGGCCCCCTCCTCCCAGTGGCGTCCGAGTAGGGGCCTCGGGGCACCTATGGTACCTGCCTGTTAATCCCTGCACCTTGTGGCAGGCACCTTGAGGTGCCTGCCACGCGGTGCAGGGATGATTAGATTCTCCCATTTCTCTATGTGAGCTTGTGCTATGGCCTGTTTACCGGCGCAGTACAAGCTCCCATAGAAAAATAGGAGTATGCGACCGCACCATGTGCAGTCGCATTGTAACACTGAGGTCGGGACCGCCGACCAAAGGTCGATTGGTCCCGATTCCGCAACAGCACATTTTCCCCACATCATAATAAGACCCTTGGCACTTAGGACAGGCATGTTCCCTGTCTCAAGTGGCTACATTTTCTCCTTCATTTCCAGATCACAATCCTTTTAGACTGACCTCATCATTAGACTTATGTGCCTAGTGTTGCCTTCCCGATCCTGTGACTTCTTTCTTGCCATTTTTCAGTCTTGTGCTTCGTTCACCGATAAGACCAACTCCCAGATTTATCAAGTGCTTGTATTGCCCTTGTGTCACTCAAGGCGATGCAAGGCAACACAAGCCATTAAGTTAGATTTACTATGCCACGCAACGCCATCTTGCATGGCAAAGTAAATCTGGAGTAACGCAAGGCAGCACAAGCAGCTGCCTTGTGTTACTTTGCATGGGAAAGGCATGCCATGGGTGGAGTGTGGGTGTTCCTAGGCATCCACCCATCTTTTTGGGTGAATTTCCAGATTTAGCAAGACTAGTAAACTTGGGAATGTGTCAAAATGCTACACCTTCCCAGGTGACCTGCAACAAGGAGAAATGTGTTTATTTCTCCTCGTTATTTCCTCTTTGTATGTGTGCTGCGCTCCGCAGCATACATAGAAAGAGGAAAAAGCCTCTGGGGATTGTCTTTGTGCAGTAAGGAGCCTCAATCCTGGCTGTAATACAGACACCCTTGCATCATGGTGCAAGGGTGCCTACATTGATGCTTGGTAGCCACAATTGCACCAGTGCAGAGAGAGAGCAGGAGTGTGCCATATGTTAGTAATTATGTCCCATTCCTGCTCTCTCCATTTGATGCAGTGAAGCAAGTTGTCTTGCTGCGTTGCACTATGTTAATTGTTAGGAAATCTGGGCCCAGGTGTACTTCTTTATGTGGCTCTACATTTTCCTCTGGCCAGACTGATACCAATACACACCAGGCTTGCCTGTCTAACATTTCCAATCACTACTAATGTGCCATTCACTTTGGACATCTGTTGTCACGGTTCTATCCCTGGTGATCGCACCCTTGGTGAACTCACTTTTGTGTTCATTCTATGCTTTCTTGATATTTTTTTCCTTTCACTTGGGTGACCATTACTCTATCTTCTACTCTCTTTTGGTTGCTTGTCTTGACTGTCTTATGACTCTGTATCGATGATGGCACTGGTCAATTAAACCATTGAGGCCGAAACATTATGGAATGTTTTATCACTCATATTTATTAAGATCATGAGTGCCTTGTGGCTTACATTGACTAATGATGTGCACTATCTTTTGGCTGTCACAAGCTGTTGTTTGTTTTAAAGTGGTTCTTTTTATGTAGATGAAATATTTATTCACCTCACGTGTCTCCAAAATCACTGAGCTGTCGCAATATTTTCATGTTTTCCTAAAAGTATATTTGTATTGAAGTTTTTGTTATTCCCTTCTCCTTTCTTTTTGCTCGTGGCTTAAAATTTACATTTGTAGTTAATTTTTATTTTTGGTTTTATGTTATGAATAATGTGTTCTTTCCCTTTGAAAAAACGTTATATTTTGTGCCCAAGTGAACCACTATTTTTTGCTACAATGAGAAGATTCATTCTTCACTAGTAAACTTAAAGACTAGTTACTATAACGGAAAGTGGTTAATAGTTCCTACTTTAGTACCAATGCTCCACTTCAGTATGACTGTTATATCCCAGGGAAGGAGTGGATCTCACACTACAGTACAATCAATGATTTAATTCCTTCCCGTAGTGATGGTATTCCAGGCTACACAACTATTGTAGTGTAGTTCCTATTTCCCTAATAGGCTCTGCGCATTGGAATAATATAACCTATAGGCTTGACATAGGACTAAGGTCGGTATGTCCCTATCGAGTATATTAAACTTAATTTCTTGTGCCAGCTACTCAGAGGCCACTAGAAACTCCTTGAGAACAAGAAGGGAGTAGTTTCTGGCAACCGAAAAACATGACAACTTTTGTTTCCCTTTAGAATCGGAACACGTCTCAGAATCGTGGAAACAATAGATAACAGTTTCACTCAGTCAATCGTGCATGCTTAGTTTCTACAGAGTTACACAGAAAGGAAAGACGGGCGTTTCAATAAAAAGGTTTTATTGAACAGTCTTGTTTCTCGTGTAAGAGATATGTGCTGTTATGATCACAAGACAGTATGCAAGATAAATAATGTACAGCGTAAGCAGTAGAAATAAATAATACTGCGCTAGCATTATCTTTTAGCATATATTCACGTACATAAATAACATGAGCTAAAAATGCGAGTACTTATACGATGCGTCTCTAAGCTAGTTCTACCCCGATGTACCTAACCTAGTCTAGGTGTAGGGAAAGGTAGAAGTAGGTGGAGTATTCTCTAGTCTGGTATACTAAGAGTATGTTAAGTATAGTACGCCAAGTCTAGTATGCCAAGAGTCCCTCTAGGATCTAGTCAGCTCCATACCTTGAGAATGAGAGAGGTGGGAATCTCTTGCCGGATCTGGAACTCTAACACCCCGCGAAGGGAGTCAGAACACTGGAAGCTGGATTCGTCTGCGTGCAGGAATGACAGCGTCTTCTCAGTGCGTCAGGCCGGGATACGGGCTCCTCTGAAGTCGAGGTCTCCTCTAACTTGCTTGGGCAAGGGAAGGTATATTTATACCTGGTAGGTGTCTTGGATTGTTAGCATTGACGTAAAGTCGGACAGCGGAAGACGTCAGGAATGAACCCTTAAGGTATAAAGGTTCATACATAATAGATGAGTTCTTGGAGAAATCAATAGTCCTGTGCTAGGGGAACTCCCGAAGCTTAAGGGTCTGGTTTCTAAGAACTCGTTGTGACGTTAGGGTGGACGGATGTCGGTGACCATGCCTGTATTTGGAGTGCACGGCTAATGCCTAAATAAGGACAGGGATTCTATGCCTATATAAGGGCAATGCGAATTGTGCCTATATAAGGACATGATTCAGGAAAACCTATATACGGACCCCTAAAGCGGAATACAACACCCACTCCACTTTCGATTGAACGATAATACTAAATGCTAAACATTTAAATGCTAAACATAAAATTGAGTACCACATGTTGCTAAAAACATTTCTAAAAGCATTTTAAAAGAAGCTCAAAACTGTTAAAATGCAATAGGTACTGTACATTTAAAGCATCGTTTCCATTCTAAGCATATAACGGAAGTAAAATGCAACGTGAATGAAACAGAAATATATACATATGATGAAATGGTCGATAAGTTCTCAAAATTAAAGCCATTGCATATCATAAATTAAATGAAATGTTAGACAAGTAAGGTGACAATGTGTCCCTGGAAGTATTCAAAGAAGTCCGTTTTATAAGACTAGTTCTACTGTAAGCAGATTGTTCATTTGCCATGTCTTTTCTTTCGAGAAAAAAAAAAATTTCTAAAAGAAAAAGTTCAATTTCTGGGAACAGTTCCAAGTTTTGAAAATATGAAGGCCAAATTTCATTGTTGCCCTGGTACACTGTGAGCCGAATCAAAGTCAGTGTATGGGTCTGGCGTAAACATTAGATCATCTATTTCCGTAGCCAAAATATCGTCCACCGAAGTTGGTGACATTTGGAACACCTCGTTCAGAAGGTTAATTGCACAGAGATGAGAAACATCGCCTTCAGCAGAAGAAGCAATGTTCGCGTCCGTTGTTACCTGTGTGCCCGTTGATCCATCTCGTACCTCAGCAGCAGCCGGAAGTGTCTGTGAGATCTCAATGAATGCCGTCATCAGGATTGGTAGCCTCTGGGGACAACACACAGCATGGGCCATTATCGGGTCCAGCAGAGTATCGATATCCGTTGGCATGACTGATGGGAGTGTTAGACAGGTGTCTAGCACGCATTCTTCACCGCAAAACAGGCAGCGTAGAACAGGTAAGATGCAATCTTGCCAGATTGGTCTGAATGACAGGAACCACGTTGTATTAAGTTCCCTTAGACGAGGCATGCCCAAAAGCTGTACTATTCGCTCACGGCATTTCCGTTCAAGGAGGGCTCTCTCCACATCGCTCGGAGTGATGTTGGCGAAGAGGCTTGCATTAGCGTAGTAGGAGGAATAGAAACAGAATTCCTGCAACAAGTGCTAGAATTAACGGCACACCACCAAACACCGAATGTGCGAAGTTAGGGATGATTCCGAGGACAGCCTGGAAAGGTGCTAATAGCCCAGAACAGATGGTCTTAAATACATGTACAATTCCGCTTGTATCAGACATGTTAAAGATATGTCCTATCATTTCTACGAAATGTATAGGGCAGTTTGTACGAATTAAAGCCTGTATCTCTGCCGAAGTCCTTGCAACTTGTAGATCATAGGTTTCTTTGGCCGAGGTCAAAGGCACTGATTGTTGTATAAGCATGGCTTTCATTCTGCTTAAAGTATCAAATCGTATAAAAGAGACATTCAACGAAGGCCACAAAGGCGACTCCCTGACTGTGTCTATTGGGGCAAACAATACTTGCATAGAGCAAGTGACCCTGGAGTTGACCGTTACTAGATATGGGATGCCTGGCAACATGCCACAGCAACTCTGATCATTCAACATGAGGTAACTCCCATTAGAAAGTTGGCCAAAAGTTGGATTAATCACAGCAGCTGGTGTACCTTGCTGGTGGCAGGACAAATTTGCCACAGAACCATTACAAGCCCTGTGTAAAGATATGTCCTGACAAATCAGTGAACCGCTCAGTGCACTTCACAGTGTGTACCGCTTAGAAACACTTCACGATCCCCACTCCAACATCTATAGGTGTAAGGTAAATTCCAGGATGTCTTAATGTATTCTTTACCCAACCTTTCATATTTGCCTGCTTGCATCTGTTTAAGGCAATACTGAAACTGAAAAGTAGTCACAGGTAGACTAATTTTGCCATGAATAAGCCATTCTGTAGCTGGTTTTTCTGCCACTGTGAATGGTAATTTTTCAAGTTTTTCAATGCTCAGTACTGTATACTTTGCTCCCCTTTGTGCCAGTTCGATCTGTTTATCAGTTAGATTGTATTCTGCAAACAGAGCCGTCGTGTTGATAAAACGCCAAGGCACATAGCCCGCACGCAAAGATTGCAGCGTCCAGCTTAATAACATAATAGAACGCAACTGAGATTGGCCTTGTTGTAACATGGCTAAATCTTGTTCCAGTATGTCGATAGCAGAGGATACAATACTGTCCAATGAATAAATTCTGGAGGACAAAGTTGTTAACCCATTGTCGACCACAGAGAGAGTTTTCTCTAAGTTAATACGATCAAGTTCACATATTCATTCTGCGGCCTCCATCTGTGACACCTTCCATGCTTCATTATAAGCAGCATAGATGCCAGCATATATGAAATGTTTTTGACGCGGTTTTCTTGGTCCAAGCAAGAATTCCCTAAGGTCTGCGTCTTCTTTAAGTAAAGATAAGTGTTGTTTCACATCCTTAAGTGTAGATTTTTGCAGCCAATCGAGGCATAATTTTCCTACACTGTATGTTGTTACTACCCCCGGATCTGTCTTTGGACGTATCGTGGGTCTGGCCTGTGAATAGTAAACCCCTGTGTTTTATTCAGGAATCTCTCTTGACAGTTGTTTGTGTCTGTGGGCCAGATCAACCATTTTCTCCAATCAGGATTTGTTCTGTTGAGTTGTAGTATGGTGTCAACTGTAACCGCTGCCTGTGTATTATTATCACTTGCAGGTGTTGGTACAGAAGGAGTTTCCATGTCTTTGATCTTGGCTAACCCAAGGCAAGATGTTTGTTGCACAGTGTCATTCAAAAACATTATTTGGTGAGGGATCATACATGCTCTAAATAAAGCTTCTGTCCCCTGCACTTGCCATTCTTTAGTACCCCAGACCGATTTTGTGTCTATTGTGTCTTTCCAAAGGTCGAAACCCTGTCTAGACAGTTGGTCACTAAATGCTGCAGAATAAATCTGTTTTGTATTTGTTAACATAATTTTCAGTCCTGTTTTGTTTACATTTCTATAGTAAAATGTTTCTGGATCAGATGTATTGTATCCTGAAAAATATGGAAACTTTTAGCAAATGTTTTTGAACTACCTTTTGGTGGTGTAGGACAATGCTCCCATTGGTTAAACATAAACACATTTCTAGGTGTTGCAGATTTATGCAAAAAATGATGACCATAGTGGTTATAGCAATACAGCTGTTCATAGTCTGATGAACCCTCTAAATATTCATTATTAGAAAATGCATCAGAATTTTGTAGGTCAAACATCATGTTATTTACAGTTTCAAAGTCCCAATCATCAGAATAGGTACTGGATGAAACAAAATCACTTAGTGAGATCTTAAATAAATGTGGAATGTTCAAATGTTCCGTCGGGACAAAAATATCGAAATCTGATTTGTCCCACACTATACCATCCTGTATAGGAATGGCTGTGATGTTCACTGCAGACAAGTCTCTTGTTTCACGATGGGATGATTTGTGAGGTTTTAAAAGTAAGTTCACTTCTTTTCTTTCAGTGTCCAAATGGATGTATCTGCCATTTATAAGCACGCTCATAGTCATAACCAAAGCTAGCCAAAGCAGGAAGATAAATATTCCAGAAATAACCCAAAGTTCAATCCATGGTGAAACCAGATAAGTCTTTTAAAAAAATGTAAAAAGTCTTGTACTTGCTGTTTAAAAGTTTTTGATGCTGGCGACGTCTCGGGCTCACTCAGATCCTCAGAAAACGTATCAAAGTTAATGAAATAGCCAGAAGCAGTTCTGTCAATTGTTGGAATTGCATCAGGATTTGTAGAAATCGCTGGAACCAGTTGATCACTTGTTACATTGGTGTAGACAGGTGTATTTGGACGAACTGTTACTTGAGCTTCAAGAGGGATGAGTTCCATAGCATTGTTGCTCAGTCCTTCATCTGTTACTGCTGAATTCTCGATGGTTATCAGTCTTTCAGTCTGAACCTCTTGGATAGTAGCGAGAGGAGTGTGTCTGCTACTAGCTCGGAGTCCACGAGGCTTACTATTTAGTATTGGCCACATACTGTGGTTTGATGAGGTCGATGGACACAAATCTTTTCTCCTTTTTTCCAGCAAGGGGCGGCAGAAGTACTGTTCTTGTTCCGTGTATGGCTAGGACAGGTACTGGTTGCCTGTAAGAAGGTCCAAATTCCTTCTTGTCCGCAATCTTCTCTCTGACTAGATCCCCAACTTTTGGAATCCAGACAGGCCTTGCTGGGACCGCCGGTTTTTCCCCAGTGGTGGTTGGCTGCAGGAATACGTTGCTTTGTTTCGATCTTAGTTCATTTAGATCCTGTAAAACAGCCAAACGATCTTTGATATCAAAGGGTTTATTTTCCACCACTGTGCTACTACATTCTAGATCTGGCACCCACATTCTTGTCCCAAATAGGACCTCATATGGAGTGACCCCCCCTAGAGAACTTCTTGACAAATTGTTTAATGAGCTTTGGACCCCATAAAGTTGTTTGACCCACCCATCACCCGAACCTAATACCCTAGCTGTTATAGACTGCTTTATGTCCCGGTTTTTCCTTTCCACAACAGAATTTCCCTCAGGATGAAACGGAGAGGAGTACCGCAATGCAACACCCAGACTGGCCATGGCATCTTTGTAAGCTCCAGAGCTAAACGCAGGGCCCTGGTCAGAATGTAGCGTGCCTATTGCGTATGGGCCGATAAAGACTCGCAAATCTTTTATAAAAGTTCGAGCGTCAGCCGAGCCCTGAGGCCATATCCATAGGAACCTAGAGCAAGAATCCACTGCGACCAGGATATATTTATAGTTACCGTCCCTTTGCAAGGGACCGCAGTGGTCCAGATAAACACAAGCTAATGGTTTGTCTGAAATTAACAGGGGTGTCTGCGCAAGACGTTTCACTGTGAAGACTTTCATCTGTTGGCATATTTCACATTCCAGAACATAGTTCTTGGTCTGCTTCCTAATGCCAGGCCACCAATATCTTTGTTTCAGTAAAGATACTGTTGCAGAAATGCCTGCATGGGCAGAGGCTATCCCTTCGTGTGCTGCTAGGATTAGTCCTAATCTACGTTCCTTGTTTGGAATTACCCTATCCCCCACTCCAGGGATTTGAGCAAAAGGAACGTTGTTCGCATCAATTACATAAGAGTACTTGAGTGGAAACTTTTTTGGTAACGCTGCACCACTGCCTTTGCTCGTAGCATTGACAGCCAACATTATCTCACTGTCTATTCTCGTTTGTGAACGAGTGATCGCAGCTACGGAAGCCGTCTGAACAGCCCCCTTTGCGGCTTCATCAGCCAATGAATTCCCTGCAACGTGAACGCCATCACGTTGATGACTCAGTGTATGGATCACGTGAGCCTTTGGTAGTTCGCTTTTTAACTGAACTACTTGTTCCCAAAGCGTTTTATGCTTTATTGTGCCACCTTTTGCATCTTTGAACCCATTTTCAAGCCAAGTTTATATATATTCATTATACGACTGCACACAGTAGAAAGAATCGCACACTATTAGTGTGGGGAATTCTCGATCTGTACTTTCAAGTGCCAGTTTGAATGCTTGTAGTTCAGCTCGCTGAGCTGTGCAATCTCCGAGAGATTGGGTTTTTGTGACCATAGGTCTGAAGTTGCCATCGCGCATGAGACCTTTAACGATTGCGCACGCTGCACTGTAAGCTTGCTTACTCCCTGTTGCAGGTTGTGCGGATCCGTCAGTGTAAATTATGAATTCATACTGATCGAGAGGCAGAATCTCAGTGGGCAGAGGACATTCATGTTCATATTGCAGGAACGCTTGTGTTTTTAAATCAGGATCAAAAACATATTCAACATCTGTTGCAGCAAGAGAATTAACCCATTGTTTCCATCTCGGATGTAATGCTTTAGCATTTGGAATGCTCGCCTTAGTTACCGCCCCTAAGGCCGGTACTGGGGTTACGATGATAATGCGTTTCCCTTGGGCTAGAGCTCTTTCTTTTGCTACAGCGGTTTGAACTGCTGTCAGAATTTTTTCTGTTGAAGTGAAGCGCATTTCTGCTTGTGTATACAAATGTGATTTGTATGCAATTGGTACTTTTCCACCCTCATTAAATGTTAAGTAGGTGAATCCGCATTGACCCGAAATTATTCGGATGACTACATTGCGTTGACTTACGCGTGTTTGTAAGTGATTTGTTGCTAACATGTTAGCTTGGAGTGAACGCAAGATTTCTGTATGTTCCTGTGTCCAATTTTTGATTGAAAAATCAGGTTTGATTAATGCGTAGAGAGGTTTAACCCTTTCTGCGTAATTTAGAATGTAAGTTCTTCCAAAATTTAGGAAACCCAGGATGGATTGTAAATATTTCAGCGTCTTTGGAGGTTGGAGCAGCGCACACCTTTCTAAAAAGTTGGCTGCCAAGCTCTTGCCTTCACTTGAAAGCTCATATCCTAGAAAAGGACATTGAGATGGGCAATTCTGGACTTTTGAAGTTGAATTTGTAGCCCTCAGAGGCGAAGCCCAGTATAATGGTGCTCACCCTGTTCAAGTGCCTATCCAGGTCATCGTCTGTCAGATAGATGTCATCGACATATGACAATGCCTCATTATCATAAATTTGTAGTAACTCCGTTACTCTCGCTGAGAATAACCCCGGGCTGTTCTTGAACCCTTGTGGGAGTCGACAAAATTGACCCTGGGTCCCCATTTTTGAGAAAGCTGTTAAGTACCTGCTTCCAGGTGCTATGTTTTGATGAAAGAAACCATTTGAGATATCCAATGTGGTTTTAAATTTTTTACGCACAATGTTATTCATTAATGCTGTACTATGTGCATTTTGCACTGCAAATATTTTTGAACAAGTGTTTAAGTGTCTGTAATCCAAAACTAGACGATAGGTGTTGTCTGGTTTGGAGACAGGAAACAAAGGATTGTTCATTGAAGAGGTGCATGTTTCAATCACCCCTTGGTATTCAAGTTGATCTAAGATCTCCCTGACCTGTTTTTTAGCTTCTTGCTTTATTGGGTACTGCCTCTGTGCAGTAGGTTCATTTTTTAGATGTATTTTATGGTGAGGTGAGTCCTCATCCCATCCTACATGATTTTTGTATAATGCTGGGGCCTGGGCAACTGCCCATTTCCTGGCATAAGTATATTTTAGGTGAATTGGAATATATAATTGGAGAAGGCAGGAATAATAATGTCCTCGCCATGTGGGCACTCCCTGACAAATTGTGGTGGCCAGTCTTTTTCTGCTAGAAGTATGTCATAGCCCCTTGAAAGTTTTTCCCAAAAGAGTGCTTTCACCTGTCTAGGTATGTCTCCCTCCATCCGGAGTGTTATTTCATATAACTTTTGTGGAGTACTAACCCTGGTGTCTACAGTCTCAACTGTAATGTACTCATTCAAGTCCACTATCTCCAGAAGTTCCTTCAGGTTCTGGCGAGCTATTGTGACTTCTGCCGCACTGTCCAGCATTGTCTGAGCCCATTCTCCGTTCTTGAGTTGTGTTCTCAGTTTCCTCGGCATGTCTGATCTTCAGACCTGCTACCTTCTTTTTTGAGAATTGAGGTTTTGATTTATTTTTCGGAACGTGTTTGTCGTCTTTCGATTTCACGCGTTCTTCTCTATGTTCTGACCGTCCTCTTCTTTCCGATATCTGTGACGAGATCTGAAAGGTACGAGAGGAACGTGTATCAGTATCTTGATACCTGTCAGGCTTTTTCAAATTATCCCTATTCCTGAGGTTATACCTCCTTTCAGAGGGCTCCTTTGAGGAGACCTACCTCGGGATTGAGAACGTTCTCGTTTGAATTTTGTTTATTAGTTTCCCACTTCTTTTAGAAGATGTAGGAGTTTGTTTAATAGAGTCCTTCTCAGGACTTTCAGATAGTTTTGACTTCAATGGTCTTCCACCCAAACTATCTCTGCCTAATTCTGCATAAGATTGTTCTATTATTCTGGGTAGTTCTGTTTGATGTTCTGTAACATCGAATTTCCTTAATCGTTGGCGGATCGCCACTGCTGCTGCCTCCTCTTTAATATTAGATAATATTATTGTTGAGACCTGGTCGAAATTTTTCAGTACTTTCATACCTAAATTCAGAGCAGGCTCTGCCCCGTATTCGTTTTGAATTTTTTTCAGGACATCAGGTATTACTGCAATTGACGGAATACCATGTGTTTTAGTATAGATGGCAGCAAAGACTTAGCCCCAAGTGGTGCAGTCTTCCAGTTGTGGTGTGATCCCCATTGGTAAACAGATTGTTAGTATTCTGTGCTTCTCATGAGGGCTAGTATTTGGAAATACTGCTTTGATTTGAGTAATTTTTTGAGCTATCCAGAATGGAATTTGCTCACGTTTTGTGGGCATTTTACCCATGACTGCGTATAAAGTCTGTGGTGTAACTTTTAGTGTATTCCCCTATTGAGGAGTTTGATTTGGAATGGTTATTGGTGGTTGGACTGTGAAAGTCTGCATGACATATTGGACTAATTGTCTGTAGATTTTTATTAACTCTGTAAGTTGAGTAAGTAGTTCCTCGTCTGACATTATTTGGAGGTCAGGATGAGGAGTGTAGCTGGCTAGAATCGGCCATGTTGCTCCTGGTCTACCTAGTGGACCGAGCCTGGTAATGTTTTTGTGATGTTTTAGGGCGCCTTTAAACCAGAGCTGATGCTCCTGGTATGTTAGTGGAATTTCAATATCCTCGAAAGGAATATATTCCTCTGGCGGTTCATCTTCTTTGTAGAAGTGAAACAGTCTTGTTACTGAATTTGATTCAGGAAATATTACCCATGAATAGAATACCTCTGTCTGAAAGGATTCGTGTGCCTCTATCACGAAAACTGCTCTACCGCCTCTTGGTGGTAGGCCATGTTTTATACGTTTTAGAGTGATGGCTCTTCTTAAGTTTGGATTGATGTCTATAACACCCTCCTCAGGTTCATTTAAACCTGTAAAGTTAAAAACTGTTGCTATGGCTGGGTCAGCCGCAGCTCGACCGGTTTCGGTGGCATTGTCCCGTGTGGACATTTGCTTTTTGAAAAATGTAGAACAAGTTTCAAGGAAACAAAAAAGATAAGGTGCACAATATTTTGGAACACTGTATCCTTCAACGTTGAACAAACCAAACAACTAATATATAGGGTGCTTCCCTATTTAGTTATGGCGGATATTTAACCCTACCCACTCCAGACGTCTTATGGAGTATGTGGGTAGGGGTCTCTGAGAAAAGCACAACTAAGTAACTCAGTATCTAGCATTAAATTACTGCCTTACCAAACGTTTGGGCGCCATGTAGTGTATTGGAATAATATAACCTATAGGCTTGACATAGGACTAAGGTCGGTATGTCCCTATCGAGTATATTAAACTTAATTACTTGTGCCAGCTAGCTCAGAGGCCACTAGAAACTCCTTGAGAACAAGAAGGGAGTAGTTTCTGGCAACCGAAAAACATGACAACTTTTGTTTCCCTTTAGAATCGGAACACGTCTCAGAATCGTGGAAACAATAGATAACAGTTTCACTCAGTCAATCGTGCATGCTTAGTTTCTACAGAGTTACACAGAAAGGAAAGACGGGCGTTTCAATAAAAAGGTTTTATTGAACAGTCTTGTTTCTCGTGTAAGAGATATGTGCTGTTATGATCACAAGACAGTATGCAAGATAAATAATGTACAGCGTAAGCAGTAGAAATAAATAATACTGCGCTAGCATTATCTTTTAGCATATATTCACGTACATAAATAACATGAGCTAAAAATGCGAGTACTCATATGATGCGTCTCTAAGCTAGTTCTACCCCGATGTACCTAACCTAGTCTAGGTGTAGGGAAAGGTAGAAGTAGGTGGAGTATTCTCTAGTCTGGTATACTAAGAGTATGTTAAGTATAGTACGCCAAGTCTAGAATGCCAAGAGTCCCTCTAGGATCTAGTCAGCTCCATACCTTGAGAATGAGAGAGGTGGGAATCTCTTGCCGGATCTGGAACTCTAACACCCCGCGAAGGGAGTCAGAACACTGGAAGCTGGATTCGTCTGCGCGCAGGAATGACAGCGTCTTCTCAGTGCGTCAGGCCGGGATATGGGCTCCTCTGAAGTCGAGGTCTCCTCTAACTTGCTTGGGCAAGGGAAGGTATATTTATACCTGGTAGGTGTCTTGGATTGTTAGCATTGACGTAAAGTCGGACAGAGGAAGACGTCAGGAATGAACCCTTAAGGTATAAAGGTTCATACATAATAGATGAGTTCTTGGAGAAATCAATAGTCCTGTGCTAGGGGAACTCCCGAAGCTTAAGGGTCGGGTTTCTAAGAACTCGTTGTGACGTTAGGGTGGACGGATGTCGGTGACCATGCCTGTATTTGGAGTGCACGGCTAATGCCTAAATAAGGACAGAGATTCTATGCCTATATAAGGGCAATGCGAATTGTGCCTATATAAGGACATGATTCAGGAAAACCTATATTCGGACCCCTAAAGCGGAATACAACACTATCCTATCTGATACCCTCAGGGCAAATGAAAGTAGTTCTTCCAATAAATTGCTAAGACCTGATGGCATTACTCACTATCTTCATAAGCACAATATTGATCTTTGGGTGGCCACACATTTTAAATGTAACCAGCAACAATTCCATCCCTAAATTGCGGACCCAAACAGTTGTCGTGCTCATCTTTAAAAAAAGTAATGGGGGCGAATCATGCTGCTACCACCCAATCTCTTTGCTCCACTCTATTGTAAAGATCCTGTGTAGGGTAATCCTATAAAGAACTTTTGTTCAGGCTATTGAGAAAGAAATCTTGAAAGAGATACAATATGTGTGCAGAAAGACATGGACGGCAATTCACCAAAATGCCTGGGGTAGCGGAAGTGACATTGCATGCCATTTGATCTTGACTTTGACTCACACACACATGCTCACACATACTAACACATTCATACACCCTCGTGCACATAAACACACTCTCACCCGCAAGCATGCATATAACATATATTTAACAGCATTTTTTACTTACCTTAGCTCCCAGATAGGGTCATATTCCAGCTAATGTACTCCATTTTTTATTACTCTAATAGTGAATAATAATATTGACTATTTGTATAATACAAATATTGACATAAACCCAACAAGTGGAGCTCCAAGCAGCATCCATTAGGAAGAGTTGCCCCTGTGTTCCAGGTACTGATTTTGCCACTTCTGTGACCAGGGGTCACAAAAGCAGGGCCAGAGGTAGCAAGGGGCAAGCCAAGGGTCTTGGCTGCGACCCCTAAATGACGTCCATGCAGAAAGGGCCTTGGTACCATTTAGCAATGCCTTAGGATTAACCTCATTACACAAATGCACATCAGCCCTTTTGGGGCTGTCTGCACTTGACCTTTATGGACCTATGCTCGACATTTCAGTTAAATGTGTCAATGGAGCCATGCTTTGAACCATACTGGCCACTACAGGCATTGATAATGACATCCTGGACTCTTCTTTTTTCAATAGCTTGACTATAATTGTTTCTGGCTACTCTGGCCGCAATGGGACCTCATGGGATTGTGTTTTTAAAGCTTTATAATTGTTTGTACATTCGGAATTAAACCAAGAATATACAGGATGGGCCAACTGAGGTTTGTCTTTCTGTAGCATGTCTGATATTGATTTGCAGATCTTGGTAAAATTATCTTGTGTGTTGACCAGATCGTCATATTCTGAAAGTCACTTTAAAATCTCTGGTTGGCTGTTAGTGATCGGTTCAACAAACATTTTGTTGGGGTGAGCATGATGCCATTTTCTGCACACCCCCCTTTATAGGTTAAAAGTGAGTATTCCCTGGAAATTGGAGTGGTTTGCTGAAAATGGGAGAGATTATTAGTAATCGGATGGTGGTCCTAAAGGGTGAAGGACACACTTCATATTTATTCAGCAGTGAGGCCAAATTGTCAGACACTAAAATGTGATCAATGATACTGCCTTTGCCACTCCCTACAAAGGGCAGGGGAGTCACAAAACTGGCACCGGTTAGTGCCGTCGTAAAGAGCAGGTTATAAATCAATATGATTCTTGTCACTGCTTCTCCATACGTGGAGTGCGAGAAAAGGGCAGTTGGCTCACCCTGCCCATTTGTTATCCCGCAAATCGGCCCCTACTATAAGTACATTTGACAATAATTAAATCTCTTGCCCAGATAATAGAAGAACCGGGGAGCTCTTTAGTCATTAAATCTGAGATGGTAGCCTTTAAGTCATAAACCCTCCCCACTAGTTTTGATGTATAAAAATTATTATAAAAATGGATTAAAATTATATTAAACTCTTTAGAGTGGGCTGACTTAAGTTTCTGATAATATGGATTAACAACTAGCTCCTTAGACTACAATTTCCTTGCTGTGGTTGATACTAGAACTAAAAGGCCACCCTTCCCCCTCTACCAGCCGTGGAGGAAACGGCTGGGGATCTAAAAGAATTAAACCCATCTACTGCAATGGAATACAAAGCTCATGTCTCCTGACAACATACCACATTGAAGGCTTTAATAAAGGACAACCATTCCTTATTCCATAATTTGGTACGTATCTCCACCACATTCCAAGAAAGGGGCAGTAGCTCCTTTAGGCACTTTGACGAAGGACTTTTCTTTCTTACCAGTAACTCTCTCTGGGCAGGTCTAGAGACTACTGGGCTGAGAGTGGGTACCAATGCCATGTCTGCATCAAGCAAGCCCAAATGGCCCTTCAGGAGCAATCGTTCCAATGCGGGACCGGGTTTAGAGACAGACGTATTAGGGGAGTTGGACTTACACCCCAACATACGCATGTTTGGGGGAGCCAGAGGAAGTTGTGAGGTCATTTCCTAATTGGAGGATTTAAAAAATCTTCCATCGATTGATGGCATGCATCCCCTAGAAAAGACAAAGAGGCATTACAAACAAAACTAGCAATCCCATATTTATGAGTGAAAGACACCCTTTGATCTTCCGCATAGGGGAGAAGTCAGTAATTCAAGTCCAGGTCTGAGAGCGGCTGGAATCTGTTGTAGGTCGAAACCCCAAAAGTTCCCAATGAATCTACTTGAGGGTGCGGTGGATCTCCAGCCCATTCTCCTTGCCCACTTAGTGAATGTGGACGGTAAAAATATCCCAGTGAAGTGACAGATATCGGTACAGGAATGCCCTTGTCCCCTTGCCTGTTTCCAGATTTTATCAGTCGGTATACCAAGTCCAAATTTTTGCAGTTCACTACTATACGGTCCCCTTGTATTCCTTTTGGTGAGAGGCCAATCCATCCATCTCTTCTCACCATGAGAATATATTCATATTCCCAGATAACAAAAGCAGAGTTTCTGGTGAGCCAATGGCAAACTTTGTTTTTGAGGTCTGTGTACTTCTCCTCTCTATGAGATGGCAGTGATGGTACACCCACAAAAACAGGCACATACGGACAACAATCTGGCGGCAAATTCAAGGGCTGTTGTACTTGTTGTACAGAGGACTGTAAAAGGTGACCCGATCAGATCTGAGGTCCAGTAGGCCTATCATTACTCGGGCTAGCAGTCGTCTGACATACTCGGGGTGCTGATACAGATCTCTCGTTGGGAACTGGTGGAGGTTGAGTCCTTATTAGGGAGTAAGATGTCACTGCCTTCGCAGAACTCTGGGCTTGAATACTGATGGCCTGGATGGTATTCTGACCAGAGGAGATTGGTACTTGATCTGTGTAGGAGGCTGGCTTAGTATATGGTGCACACTCACAGGAGGGCTGCACCTTGCACTAATCCAGGCAACCCTTATGGTGATTTTAGTGGTCTTTGATAACTATAAAAAGCTCTCAAAGAGGTAGCTGTGGAGAGCAGCCTTCAGTCTTATATTGCAGTTGTGTGAAGCAGCTTGTTTTACCACATTTAATCAACAGTGTAGATTATATGAAAAAGAACCACACAGTGTTTTATAAAAATAAGTTTATTTATTGCACAACACAATCACTAAAACATTGGTATATCTCCTACCTGGAGATATCAACACAAAACACAAGAATTCATGTAAGTTACACAACTATACACTTTTGTCCATGTGGAGGCCAAACCATATACTAAGAAAGTGGAATGCGTACTGCAAAGGAGAACAGGACTTGAACCAGAAGACTCAGAGGAGCTGTGGACACAAAGAACCACCCAATGTAAGTACCCAGGAACCCCACAGAGGATGTGTGCAGAGTGGAAACACAGCCCATGCCTAATGGAAGTCAATATAGAAATGACTGTTGCAGTTTTAAAGAAGAAGGACCCTTTCCAGAGGACCCCAAAGCAACCCATTGGAAGACAGAAGGTTGGAGAGGCACCCCACCCATGGGTGCCCCAAGTTACTTGCACCAGGGAAGCCAGCTGCATAGGGGTGAAGTGATGTCAGAATCTGCCATAGACGACAATGGGAGACTTCGAAGAAGATGCCTCTGGAGAAGACTATGAAGGAGTCCGGTGGAATCCAAAGGCGGATTCTTGAAGAGAAGAACCTGCAAGCAGAAGGAGACAGAGTCTATGCCACTTGGACGTGACCAGGAGGCATGGAAGCACAATGGCCACCGATGTCGAGAGGTTCAGGGGTGAAGACAGTGACCTTGTCGCTGCAGCTGTGAGGACTAGGCAATGCTGAGAAATACCAGGAGCTATGCACAAGCTGTTCCACATCGTATGTCGGTGTCTAGGTGGTCGGTGTCTGGCGAGAGCACCGACAAGCCTTGGTAGCTGCAACTGGCATGGAAAGCAAGAAGATGCAAACTTTGGGACCAGCAAGGTCCAAGGAACTCACCAAGTGCAGGAGAGTCAGACCAGATACCGAGCAAGCAGGAGAGTCCACTGAAACAAAGGAACACCCTCGAGGGGACCCACAGGCCGAAGGCACAGGAGTCACAAGAGGACCTCAAGCAGCTTAACAAAGATAGAGGGCCACGGTGCAGAGGATGCAGAGAGGATGATGATCCTCACGGGATGAGGTGCTCAAGGCAGGAGCTTTTTGTAGCCCAAAGATGTCTGGAGTGCAGAGCCAACAAGCCTTGGCAATGGCAAGTCAATGCGGTGCACAGGGGTTTGGTCCTAGCGACTCCGACAAGGGATACTCTCCCCAAAATTGCTGAGAAGACAGGTCAGGCCTCTAGGGAGCTGCAGAACCACCACCTGTATTGCTGGACTTTGGGAAGTCCAGAGAATGACAGGAGCAGCATACCGGTCAGCTTCATTGTGGTGCCTAAAGATGCAGGGGAATGACTCCTTCACTCCAAGGGAGATTACTTGGAATGTCCTTGATGCCTACAGGCCTTCTGGAGAACCTGGATGAATTGCAGACACAGATGATGCAGAAGACTTGAAGAACAGTGAGACCAGGAACATCAGGAGTCTTCCTTGGTGCAGTCTTGGTTCCAGTCGAAGTCCAATGAAGTCCAAGTGTCCAGATGGTCGAAGAGTGTCTTGGTTTCAGAAGTGAGTCTTGTTCCACAATGAATCTGAGGACCCAACCACAGGAGAGCCTTTAAGTACCCTAGGGAAAGGGTTGGAACGACTCAGGGGTCCGTTCTAGAGGAGGGGCTGTACAGAGGGGAGGATACTCCCCTGTCCTTTGTCCAGTTTCGCAAAAGAGTGGGAACCAAGGGTTCCTGAACTGGCTCAAACCGGAGTAGGCAAGGAGGGCACCAAATGTGCCCTTCAAAGCAGTCTGGTGGCGCTGGAAAGCGCCCCCACCCCAGCCCAATCTGGGTCTGTGTCTGGGAGGTGGTCACACCTCCCTGTGACAGGAAACCTATTTTTCTACCTTCCCCTGCTTGAGCTCAGCTCAGCAGCAGGAGGGAAGAATTGTGTCTGCGGTCGGCAGAAGCACTAGCTTTCTGGCAGACCCTGATAGGCTGTTATTAGGAGCACAGAGGGGTCCCCTAAGGAGAAGGGGCCCCCCAGTACATGGGATCATACTTCCAGCACCAGAATCGGTGTTGGGGTATGATTCCAACATGTTTGATACCAAAAATGGCCAGATTCAGTGCAGCCATCATATAGTTAGACATCTCGTAATGACTGATGTCCACTATATATCTTAAAATGACTGACTGCACTTACAAACCCTGGAGTATCGACTTTGGGGTTCATAGGGGTATCCCGCTCATGCAGGGGCACCCTCACACTTGAAACCAAGCACTCTGCCCTCAGGACTGAAGAGCGTGCCATAGAGGTGACTTATAGGTTTTAAGTACAGTGACCTCAGATATAAGGAAGCTTATATCTGTTGTGAGGGGTGCAACCATCATCTCACACAGGCTGCAATGGCAGGCCTATAGTCACAGTTTAGTGGACTCCCATGGTTGGCACAATACATGCTGCAGCCCATGGGAGACCCCTGGTGCGCCTATGCCCTGGGTACCTCAGTAGCATATACTGGGGACTTATAAGGGTACACCAGTAGCCAATTGTGGAGGTTCCAAAGCACTTACCAGAACCAATTTATGGGAGAGAGCACCAATGCTGGGGTCCTGATTAGCAGGAAGCCAGCAACTAAGTCAAAAACATACCGACACCAGGCAAAAAGTGTGGGTAACCATGCTAGAAAGATCCTACTTTCCTACAATCTGGGAGTGGGAAAGGGGTGTGAGTGGTGGAATAGACTTTACTTTAGTAGTTAGTTCCCTAATCAACCCTTCCAGGGCACCGAGTCTTTCCAAAATTGGTGCGATAGTTGAAGCCAGGATATGTTTAACTTGACTCAGTGTTCCCTTGGGAGGCTAGATTGAACTCCCCCATGCTCATTTCTGCACTCAGTAGAGGACAATGAAGCCAACCAATGGTAAGCAACGGGCGGGATCTTAGTCCACTGTGAGCTAACAAAATGTATTGCAAGTGACAACGCATTCGCTGTCTCAGCAAAGATCTAACAAATGATAGGCTCATTAATAAGACTATTAGCTCATTATTAACAAGCATCTTCACCAAAATGACCGTACACACAGTATCGTCGATCGTAAAAATGTAAGGCACTACTCCTGATCCTCCTAAAACCATCCTCTTTCCTGGCTAACCTAAAGACCATTGCCTCATTGTCTGTTTTTCATATGCAAGTTTCCCATTAATTTATTAATTGTGCTTATCATCCTTTATATTACTGAAACAAGATTCTATGCAGACCCGTTGCTCATGTAGGACCATGGTCATAGTACAGACACAGTGGGGAAGACAGAGTGCTTCTTTCTGTTTGTGGGTTTTTAGCATATCTCTAGGACCAAGTGGGAGCATTGAAAGTTATGCTGATCTTTATAGCTGTGATGGACTAAGGCAATTTCTGGCAGGGAAGTAGTATGGAGGGATGGAATGAGTTAGTGATTCTGTATGCAACCACATGCTAGTCACCCCTACACTGCTCATGGATCAGATAATGCTTCCTCCTTTGGATTTAGGAGGTGAGAAGAGAGTATGACTGCAAATATATCTTCTTTGAGTATTATTACCCCCAGCCAATCCCCATCCTAGTCAAATTTCTTGGAGTGGATTGAAGCTCTCTGCCCTAGCTCCCCACCCAACCAAGAATGCAAATGCCTTTGACACATTTGATCAGCCAACAACAAGTACCAATCCACATGCAACCAATATTCATGGAATTCTTTGAGATGGTGCTCCATGGTACATTTCTTACCTCCCCAGCAACCAAAGTTCTCTTCCAGATCAGGACCTCAAGATCTCAGACACTGTCCAACTCTTATGCTGTGCCTCTGGACCCTATTCTGCCCCTTCCACAATCGCCATGATCTACATGGAACTCCTTGTAATCCTAATTAGCAACAGCAGCATCAAGATCAATCAGTACGTTTAAGGCATGCATTGACTCAAAACTTGACTAAATCTCACGTAAAACTGGATATGCAGTGCCTACTATCTAAACCTCAAAACCACCAATCCAATCAACATTAGTAACAATAATCTACAAAACTACCTTGAACAGACTAATCCCCAGGACGCTCCAAACTCAAAATCACCTAGTTTCATCCTTAATCCCAACCTCCCTTTCACAGAATGCATTTCCAGGGGAACCAAGAGAGCAGGGTACCGACTCTCCTTCCTGATTGAAGGGAAACTATACCTCCATGAAACCGACTTCAGAACAACAGTGCAAAGCTTAATCCTCTAGCATCTGATGGACGCAACACCCTTCTCAGTGGTCACCCTAACATTATAAATGATCCACTGAAATCCATTATAGATGTGGCGACATGTTTGATCAAAGGCATACAGAAGTTCTAGTGCATCAGTTTAACCCAGATGAAAGTCTCAACTTTCAGCCCACCTCAACTTCAAACTTTAACTGCTCCACATACAAGGCCACCCAAACCAGTGCCATTCCTGATACCCCACCTCTCACAACTGACCAAGAAACAAAGGGGCTTATTACGATGTCCGGCGGACGTCATGGAAACGGGACTGACTGACCTCAAGTCGGCGGTCCCGAGCACCTAATCACGATGCGACCGCACATGGTGCAGTCGCATACTCACATTTCCCTATGGGAGCATGTGTTACGGCCGTAAACCAGCCGTAGCACAAGCTCCCATAGGGAAACGGGAGGCTGTGCTCATCCCTGCACAGCATGGCAGGCACCTCAGGGTGCCTGCCACACGGCGCAGAGATCAACAAGGTGGCTCCAAAGGTTTCTCCCCTGGCCCCCAACCGGAGGCCGCAAACAGAAGGGGTCCGTGCTAGGGGCACCCAAACATGCTTTCCGACAGGCTTTTCATGTCAGAGAGCCTGGCATGGAAAGCCTGCCGGAAACTGTGTATCATAATCCGGACGGCGTAAAACGCCGTCCATCTGGATTACGGGCCGGCCTCCGACTGGCCGATGGGCTCCTTGAGCCCATCGGAAGCCAGCCGGAATGACCAGCCGGTTTCACTTCTGACCACCTAAATTATAATTAGGCGGTCGGATGTGAAACAGATGCTCTTGGTCGGAAAGCCTCCAACCAAAGGTCCGAGGCTTTCCGACCAAAGGCCCGAGGCTTTTCGACCGAGATCGTAATCGGCCCATAACTGTCTCAGGTGGAGAGTGGTACACGAGAAGCAAGAATTTCACCAGACTGAAAAGAAAGAAAACAGGAAGACGAGCCTTCTCCATCTGTTGTATAGATATCTGAAACAATTTCCCATCAGTATCAGAACTGCTGAACTGCAGCAACCCATCTACAGCTCACAATGAAGCTAATGAACCACATCTTCAGAAAACATTCATCTTCATAAGATAGGACTCACCACTGTGCTCTCTACCTAGGTTTGCACTCCACAAATAACTGGACATGCATGCAGATATATAAGTAAAGTGGTTTTTGAGTGGTGTTTATGGGATAAAAGGGATAGTTTATACAGAGATTAGTTTAGGAAGTGACGGTCAGGAAAAACCTCTGAAATTTATAGCAGTGGTAGAAGATTATCAAATTTAGGAAATTATGGGGAAAGCTTATGAGAGCCACAGTTTGGTGATATGGATGGAGAAATATGCAGAATGTCTAAAGAGACTGCAGTTTGGCAAAGGAGTTGTTTTGGGAAGCCAGCTTGAGGAATACCTACCTGTACTTGGGTCACCTTTCCTAATGCTTTAACATTTTGATTGGCTCCTAACTCCTACTACGAGGGTGCTTCAGTCTCTCATAAATGTTGGTAAGCAAGTCCCAGAACACACACACATCTACATGCTTGAATGTACTAGACCTTGCTTGTAGAAGGAAAGTGGCACAAGATCCAGTGCTGCTAATCTTTTCTACTATTACCCTGAGGCATCAGACTAGGGCCTAGCTCCTGCCACCAGCTTGCTATCCTCACTCATGGAATGTGTAGATGAGGAGCAGTTGATGACAGGTATCTGTTATAAATCGGAGAACGTGTGATTAATTTTCTCTTTCATGTCATAACAACATAGGTATTAGTTGCACATCACATTGAATCATAATTCAAAGATAGCCTACATCTTGTGAGATGCAGTACCAAAAAATATTTTATCCTTCTTCAATGTGAAGATGTGCTCTGGTACAGCAGGTTTTAGTTTCCAAAACTGCCAGCACGTGTTTTTTACACACAAATACATTTTTTCAAGGCTTCTTATGGCAGATGAATGTAGACAACCGAGTCAAAACATGTAGTTTGCCAGTCAGATAACCACCTAAGGTGAATAACATCAAAAACAAAAGGGTTCTCCAATTTCTTAGGGTCAAGCAAGAATAATGCGCTGTGCAATGCCTAATTATGTCAGACGTGTAGTATAGAAACAACAGTAGTCAAGGTCTGCCCTCCGATTAGATATTTCTCTACATCCAGCTCCAGAAGTCGTGAAAAAGTGCATACATTTTTCTGGACAAAATATGTGTTGACATATTTGGACTGAAATGGTCTGTAACAAATTACTAATTCATATTGAATACCAGCCAAAGTCATGTTCTGGATGAAATACAGCCTTATTCAAAGGCTTGTGGTTTATTACATACAGACACCTTTAAACATTGCTCTTGCTACACTCTACCTGTAATATGAATCTAATCTTGAATATACATAGACTCATGCAAAGCCTTATTACTGATAATACCCAGAGTTTCTCAATGCTTCATTCCTAATAATAATCAGAGTCACTCATTGATTTCCTCTTTGCAAGATAAAGACACGCATGAAGCCATGTTCTAGATAATATCCAGACTCTGTCAAAAGATTTCCATCCATTTTTTTTGTTTTTACTTAGCACAAGCATGGTATGTGTTGGCCACATCAGAGGGCCTAAAGACATTGTAGATATATATAAAAAATAGAAATTGAGAAAGGACAGAGTACTTGCACACAGAGTGCACAGCAAGGATTGTGCATCAAGGTGTACTCTGGAGAATTCCCTAATAACACTGACTTTAATAAAGGGGTAGCAATGGTAATTTGCAGCCAGTTCCTTTTGGCCAGCCAGTCAGTTGTGGCCTCTGGAACTCTAGTTTAGTCTCTGGCCTAACCAGGTTGCTACACACTTTCCTGTCCTTCATGAAAGGTAGATGTTTTGTGCTTTATTAGGTTGAGGCTGCGACAGCTTGCAAGACTATTGTTTACAATAAAGGGCTTGGAGCATGCCCACTACTTACCATTTGTTGGCTTCAGTGTCACTCTTCTCTGCTGCCTCCTAATTGGCCAACACAGGTCAAGTGTCACTTCCATTCCTTTCTATGGAGCATGGACTAACCACTAATTTATTTAACTTAATTAGTGCCTGTACCTTGCTTGCGCTGTGATTAAAGTACTATTTCTTCTCCCCTCTCCGACTCCCCTTCCCCATCCTCATCTGGTGCTCCCATCGTCTTCCCCCGCAACATACATCTGACACACAGGGAGGCCATCATCTCTCAGCACTCAAATAATTTTCTCCTGGTCTTCAATTGGGGTTTGCTTGTCTCGTTCCCTGCATTGACTAAACTTTGTTTCTGTTTTACTTCTCAAAAAGCCCCTTGTTGACTGATTCAAGAGCTTTAAGATATCATTCAGAGTTGTTTCATGGCCAAGAAGGTTTTTGAATCTAATTCTTGCCACTTTGTATTTGACGTGTTTTTGATCCTCTCCTCACCACCCCCATTCTGTTTTCTGTTCTGCTTGGGCTGTGTACGTTTGTTAGATGACAGCCACCCACCCTGCTTTGTTTCCAGTGCGCCATCTTTTGGGACATTTTAGATGCAGGAAGTGATGTTTTTTGCAGCATGTGTGAGAGATTACTTCCCCTTCTCTATCAGTAAACTGTAAGGTATACATTTCCGTTTTCCGTGATAAGTTTCAGGCCGCGAAGATGGAATGATGGGATCTGACTGGATCCCGTGTGAGGGTTCTTTCGAGGGGCTGGACTGCTCTACCTCTTATCAAAATTTGAGCACACATGAAACTTGGATGGTGATAACTCCTGGCTTGCACGATTCTACAATGGCACTGGCGTAGGAGTAACAAATTTACAGATCTTGAAGCACATGCACTCCAGAGGGTGTTTTTTGCCAGCTGTTCGAGGGCAGTAACACTAAAGCCCTTTGTGCTGCACTGGAACAATTTCTTATGTGCAATCCAATTTCTCTTTTGCATCTTTCTTCCTTTTTTTCGTCCCTTTGCTAGAGACTGAAAAACTTTTATAAGGGTCAATAGAAAAAAGCAGGGGAAATGAGACTGAACTTTGATCCTACCCAGTTTCCCCTCCATTGCATTGTTTATGCATCCTTGCAGCATAGTGAAAAAAAATTCTTGCTTGTAGCTGCTCAAACCCCACTGGAATGTGTTTGACACGTTAGGACACATGAAACATTTGTAAATCAATGGTCAGTTCCTATAGTTTAGGGTTATCTGCCAGTTTGAAGAGTCTGTATGGGACTGGACATTAGTCCTCCATGGTCAAGAGGTCATATGCGAATATCAGAAGACTTGGGCTTGACATCTACGGCTAAGTACCTTTTAACTATATAGGGGTCGATTCCGATTCGGGCCGGAAATCTCTCCGACCGAGCCGGACCCGGAGAGATTTCCGACCGAATCGGACCCGTGCAGTCCGACCGAACGAGTCCGATGCATTCGTATGCCACCGGACACGAGTCGGTCGGACTCCCATTGAACTCAATGGGAGCCGGTCGTACAACGCGTACGCGGGCTCCCATTGCCTCAATGGGTGCGAGGCGGACAAGGGCGCCCCCTACAGCGAGTACGCCGCGGCGCGCTCGCGGCGTACACGCACAGGTAGGGGGACCCATGGGTCCCCCCTGTGTGCGCCTCGCACGGGTACGCGTACAGGGGGTCCGACACGGACCCCCAAAGTACGGCTCCGACAGCGAGGTTCGAGTCGGATGGCGCGAGTCGGTCGGAGCGGTCGAGGTGCGCATCGTACCTACCCGGCCGGAAAACGTCTCCATTGCGCGGTGCGAACCGGGTCCGAGCGAGTCGGTCGGAGCGGTACGATCCGGGTACGAGTCGGTCGGAGCGGTCGGGTCGCCCGGACGAGTCGGTCGGCGAGCTCGCATCGTACTCGCTCGGCCGGACCCGCGTACGATTCGGTCGGGAAAAAGGGCTCCGAATCGGATCCGGTAAAGCCGAATCCTATTCGGAGCCCTACCGGCCGAGATCGGAATCGGCCCCTTAGTGTGTATAGGTTGCCCCTTGGCAACCCTATCTGAAAACAGCATCAGCTCTCTGCCTTTCTGAGTTGAGAATGGATCAATAGAAAACGTTCTGTGCGATTGCTTTGCCAAGCATCACAATAATCTTCTATCAAAAGCCACACTATAGTGGAAATGTGCAATGATGCCTTTCAGATCTTATTTGTGATAACTTCAGTGGAGGCTGCTTTGTATATTGTGAAACTGATCTTAATGTCTCAGGCACCAGTCTCCTTAGCTAGCAGAATCATGGCATAATGTGGTACCTCCCACAGCTGGAATCTGGCTTCTTGATAGCAACCTCACAGCAATAGTGGCAAATAGCAATAAAACGCTTGTGGGATTTTCTCAGAGATCTTCTGCAGGTGTAGGTGGAAGATCTTACTGACATATTTGCATGACACATTTTTGCAATGGGAATTTGAGGTCTAGAAAAAACGCTAAAAAATGTTGTTCCTTGGTCGAGTTGGACGATTGGATATCATTATTTGGCTTTAATGTCACTCTCATTAGCTTGATTTTTATTTGTTGCCTTGTGTGGGGCCCCTTCCTCTTACGTGTTTGTCCCACCTCTGATGCATTGGCTCTTTACTTGTGTCCTTCCATTGCTCAAATTGTGGAGATTACACTTGCCTTTTTTTAAGCACTCCATGAGACTGCATGTATTTTTGAGCTATCTCCCTTGTGTACTTCTCTCCTCCTCTTCTGCAGCTCTCTGGGTTGCTCTCTTGGTGTGCTTCTTCACTGCCCCTCCGAATTGTGCTCCCCCATATGTTCTTCTGCACTCCCCAGAGTGCTTCCTTGCTAGTGTGCATTTTTCTCGAGTGCTGATTTTTTCCTCCCTCACCCTCTTCCTGTGGATGCCCTCTCCAAGCCTCCTGCTACTTCTCCCTCCCTCTTTCCCACTCCAGTTTCTGCCCCCTTAAAACTTCCCACTCCTGGTGCGGTCCCTAATTTCACTCACGCTCCTATTTTCTTTTATGTCGAGGACAGAGAGCAAATTGCTGCTGGCATATCTTCTTTAAAAGCATTTTGCACTACTTCTGTTTTTTTCCCCCCCATCATTATGCATCATTATGCTTTTTTTATATAGATTTTTTGTCCATGCGGCACAATATTATGCCTACGCTGTACAGCATGACTAAAAGGCATTAGGAAAGCGGCTCTGTCTCAAAGGTGAGACCTATTGGCTTAGCCAATGTTTGTTTTTCTATTTGACCTTCACACAGAGTTGGCAATGTCCATGTTTTGCACTGCAATGTTGCCTCTTGTTTCTCAATGCCTATATGATACATGATCCTAGGAAACCTTTCATTTATAGCCTGCTGTGAGCTTTTGGCAGTGGGAAGCTGGTGCCAAAATAGTATGATTGTATAACATGTGTCTGAACATGCCCCAAAAAACTGGACTCTCTGAGCAGAACCCTCCCCCTAAATTCTCTTGGCTGCCTCTCCTGCATTCTAATAATTGCCATGATGTGGGAGGCTCAAAAGTGATGCACCACCACACTATCATCAGCAAAAGGGAGTCACAGAGTGGTATAGTTATAGCTTTGAAGACCCATAGAGATTGAGGGCCTGGTTATGAATTTAGCTGGCAGCCAGCCCAGCAGTGATCCCTGCAGCTTCAAAGGAATTGCTGTCACAGCGGTTCTTCTGAAGTTCTAGCTGTGCTCCAAACTTTTGTGTGTTTTTAAAACCAAATTCACAAAGAGAGAGCTTGTTATGGGAAAACAAAAAACAGTTAACCCCTATTCCCTGGCAGTTTTCTGCCAGCGTGAGTGGGTCATTTTTCCTTTTTTTTCTGTTCAGACATAAAAAAAACACATTAAACCACTGCTCTAAATAGGGCGGGAAAACTGATATCCTTACTCTAATCGCCCCTACTCTGTCTGGCCATCAGAGTAAGCTTTCCAACAGTAGAGCCAGAAGGGGCACTGTCATTGGGAAGATGACAGTCTCCCCGACTTCAAAATGTTTATAATTTAGTAACCTGTCTGCCAAACAATTCTAGATTGTCTGCACCAAGTGAGCTTTTAACATAGTTGCATTAAGTGTGTTGCTGCGGAAGCAATAAACTTCAAATTCTACCTTAACACTCCTACAGGGCACATACAAGTAGGATTTTACTCAGATTCAATACTTCACCTCAGAGGCGGTGGTCCTCCGATGGATCTTCCCTTTGTCGTAGTGGGTGGTGGGAAATCTGGATGTCCCACTGTCAGCCACCCAATGGGGACCATCAATTGGTAGCCAACTCACAAATTTGATATCAGGTTCAAATGTATTACTCTTAGAACCATGTCGTAAAATAGAGTATAGCAATTGGTAGACCCAACCTCCTAAAGAAGTTTAGTCTGACATGAATCATACAAACCAAGAGCTCTGCTGTGGCTACACAGGACAAGAGCAAAAGAACCTGACGTTCTGAAAATAATCTATGACTCTCACTATTAGGCATTTAAAAATCCATCTAAAAATTGTAGGAACATTTTCTGTGAAAAGAACATCAAGATATAATAAAGGACTCAGATGAATTTAGATAATTTGGTTATTGTGTTAAAGATCCAAAATCAATGCATATAAGTAACATTTTAAGAAGCTCAGTCATTAGTCTTACAGCTCGAAATATAAAATTACACATCTAGCCAAAGTAAATCTATTGCTAAATACAGGGCTATATAAGAGGATGGTTCCAAATGGTTAGAGATTTCTATCACCAACAAAGGCAGGATGATGGTTTCAGAAGGGTTCTCTTAGCATGGGCAAAAGGATCAAGTTAAACTCTACTAGGGGAAAAGTCCATGCGAATGGGCAAGGGGAATAGAGCATAAATCAGTAAAGTTCAAGTCTGGTCTCTCACCAAACTGCTCCAAATCGTCCAACAGACAAGTTCATCAGCAAGGGCAAAAAGGCAAAGGGCATAATAGAGACTGTCCAGCAGGCATGCTGGAGACAAGGAAAGTTAAAAGGGGGAAGCCTGGCCAAAAAGAGCTTGTCCTGAGCTTGAGCTCCCTACTCCTAGGAAAGTCACTTTTTGTAGTTCAGATTTATTTCATTATGACAAAAATAGTCGTTCCACAATGGTCTGATCGTCATTTGATCATTCTTCCGTTCTCCAGGCACAAATTGATACTCCAGCATATTTTCCTGTGCTCCTCAGGAGAAACAACTGTCCATTCTGAACTCAAAGGTTAGTTGACAAAGAGCTTATTTACTTGTTGTTCTCCATGGATATAGTTTAAAGGTCATCGTCCCACCATTCATACACAAAGAGGTGGTGTAAGAAAGTCTCTTGTCGCTTAAAGAATGTTGCATGACCAAGAACAAATAAAGCAACATTTGAAGAAACATATCAAAGTCCATTGCACAAGGCTATGAAATAATGCAGCCTAAAGAGATAATCAATTCAAATGCTTTTTAAAGGTAACATTTCTTATTAAGTAAAATAACTCCTAATTAGGTACAAGAATAATGAAATAAATCAAACATGTCATATAAAAGCATTTTGTAATGTTGTCAGTGATTGTTACACAAAAATGTTCAACTCTAATTGTTGCCTACTACCGCAATTTCAAAAAGTAGCAACATGCAAACTATTTCTAAAATTCATTAAAATAACATTGTGAGGGGGCGAGGCTTGGCGCTGACCGAGATGGCGGCGTAGCTCTCAAGCTCCGTCAGGGCCCGCGACAAAGCCCTTGAAATCCGCCAACAATCCGACAGCCAGAGGGGAGAGAAGTTCAGCAAAAGGTCCCCAGTATCGGTCTGTAGTGGAGGAGACGCTTTCTGTCCCCAGCGGTGCAGGACAACAGCTATAGCGAGCCGGCGCCCAACCCGACAACAACGCAGGAGCTCCAGCGAGAGGGGGGCGGAGTCGCGTGGCGCGCCGGCCTGCATCGCGCTCGTGAGGCCGAGGCTTTTCGCTACGCAAGTCCCGCTGCTTCTGGCCTGCGACTGGAGCGTCCACAACAGTGTGTGGCGGTCTGGGGAGTGAGCGCTTCTGTTAACGCGCAAAATAAGGTGAGACCCGGCAGGGCTTTCTTCCCCCCCGTGCACCAAAGACGCTTGATCCTGTTTGGGCCCCCTCCCTGCTCCGGAAGACCGGGAGGTGATAACCGATAATGTGAAGTCGTGCAGGGGGTTGTGGACGCCGGAGATGAGACGAGGCCCACGCATGAGCATATTGGAGAGGTACATGCTCCCGAGGTGTCATCCGGCACTAATTGAGCCTGGCTGGTGATGCTCTGAGCCTGCGAGCGACGGCCCTTGACTCCTGGCCCCTGTGAATTATTCAGTGTGAGTGGTGTGGACGCAGCACGGTGGATTGAGGCGGTCCAAACGAAGGAGGTGTGACGCGCGGAGAGGCCTTGTGAACCCGAGCAGAGGGGGGACGTGAGTGTGGTCCCGCACCCCCACCCCCACCTATCCACATGTGGGAACATTAATTATCGGATTGGCGTTGTCTGAAAGACCGCAGCGCACCCGCCATATTACTGACAAGTCATAATCTTTCTCGATATCGGGAGACTGGGACCCCTTGGACGGCGGCATATACTGGCTGGGTGTGCGGCGAGAGTCCCCGAACATATCGCGCCGCCTGACTTCAGCGGCACACCGCACCATGACGAAGCCGAAGGGAGCTACGGCCTCGGTCCAAGTAATAAAATGGACAAATATGCGGTACCGCGACAGCTCACCACGGAAGAAGGGACGCGAGACGACAGCGCGGCTGCAGAAGAACCGTCCCTCAGCTCAATTATGGCAGCAATACAAACAGTAGGGACAAATCTAGAGACCAAAATCGACAAGGTCACGATTGAGATGAACCTCATGAGAGCCGACATGCGAAAAATGTCCGAAAGGGTCACTGTAACGGAAAAAAATATTGGGGAGTTGCAGTCTGCGATGCGTAAGCTGGAAGAAAGGGTTCAAAAATTGGTTCATCAACATAGAGAAATGGCGCTCCACCTGGATGATCAGGAAGGACGGGCCCGCCGCAACAACATCCGGGTGGTGGGGGTGCCTGAAGGGGCGGAGGGCCCCAGCATGGATCTCTTCCTCGAAGACCTTATCCTGCATCACCTCAAGCCCAAAAGACTGTCACCGTTATTCTCCGTGGAAAGGGCGCACAGAGCCCCAATCCCTAAGCCGAAACCTGGAGCACCGCCCCGGACCATCATCGCACGTATTTTGAATTTCCGTGATCTGGATGCAATCCTGCAAGTGGCCAGTGTCAATGGCGACCTCCCCTATGATAATGTGACGATCCGTTTCTTCCCGGACTTTACTCTGAAGGTACAGCGAGAAAGGCGTTCCTTTGAAGGGATAAAACGGGCTCTCAGAGACAAAGGACTTAAGTACATGATGTTTTTCCCCGCCAAGTTAAAAGTAGTCTACGGCGACAAGTCTTGGTTATTCCTGACGCCGGAGGAGGCTCAACGATGGCTCGATGAGGGCCCCTCCCAGACACATCGCCGACGAGAGGAGATAGACCCCGGAGCCACTGGCCAACACCCTAAAGACTCATCACACTGGCGTGGGGAGAGGGTGCGCTCGCCATCGAGATCCAGAAGCTCCCGCTCTGTTAGCCCTGGCAGCGGCACAGCACGTGCTGGGAAGTGAAAAGACTGCATGGACTCTACTGGTCTGTGGTTATCTTTTTGTCTTTTTGGGGTGCGGGGGAGGGGGGTTTCCTTCCTCTGGGCATGATATGTTCTTCTCTGCTATCTTCAATATCGGACTGGCAAATTGCCAAATTGGACTATGGACTTTAGAATACAATATTAACCCTCAATAATGTTGGGGCATAGCTGCGGGCCCCGGAGGGGGAGGCTATTGGGTGGCGACACCGCACAACCCTACATTTAATGTTTTTCGTTATTGGGATCATAGGCCCTCTGCTATTGGGGATGTGGGTAGTTTTAGACCTACTAGGCAGGGATGCAGGGAGGGGGGACCTGTTACTCTTGGGGATGGTGGGACGGGTATTGTTAATGTTTTGTATTGTCATGATAGCAGAACTATAGTTTAGCCCCTACAGGAATGTGAAATACGCTTTTATGCTTATGCCATCTCTCCGACTGCGCGAAGACTGGGGGTGAAGTATCCATCTATAGATAATGTATATCTGCGACACAAAGTTTTTTTGGTTGTTATCGTTCTGATAGTTAACGATCTGCAAACACTGGCACACAGTCATTACGGGAACATATTTACACTTGACCTCCGATATCCAGTCTGTCACGAAGACCCATGCCTTGTATGACCTCATCTGATCCAATGACACAACGCATTACAACACCAACGTTATCGCTCCTCTCATGGAAAGTTAATGGGCTGAGGGACAAGATATAACGAGGGTTGGTGCTGCACTACCTAAGGCGTAAGGCCCCAGCAGTTATACTGTTGCAGGAAACGCATCAAGTAGGATCAACGTGTAAAGCACTTGACCGATGGGGGTTCCAATTAATAGTGCACTCGGAGTTCACCTCAGGGTCCCGAGGGGTGGGAATCCTCGTTAGAAAGCAATTCCCCCTCATTGTACACCGCACTTCCAAAGATGACCAGGGCCGTTTCGCCGCAACTTCGGTCCAATGGGAAGGTTGCCAACTTAACTTGGTGACTGTCTGTATCCCACCCGCCCTACACTCGTCCGCCTTTCAGGACCTGGGCAAGTTCCTCCTCGCATTACCAGAAGGGGACTTAATAGTAGGGGGCGACTTTAACATGACAATAAACGATGCAATGGATCGTACACCTGCCCGCCCCCAACACCACCTTAGTTCACCCCTGGCCGAATTCTTGGAAGCACACGGTTTACTGGACATATGGCGGTTCCAAAATCCAGATCAGAGACAATACACTTTTAATTCAGGGGCTCACAATAGCCTTTCACGCATAGACTACATACTCATGGCACTGGACAACATGGGGAGGATAGGGACAGCCTTACACTTGCCCAGGGGGATCTCTGATCACTCCCCGGTGATGGCGGAGATTCGAGCACGCAGCCCTACCCAGCGTCGTATGTACCCCATATATCCAGGATTCCTACTTAACCCTAAAATCAAGAAAGGTTTGGTAACCGCAACAACGCAATATTTTCAAGAAAATGAGACATCGGTCACTTCTCCGCTAACTTTATGGGAGGCGTACAAACCAGTCATACGTGGGTGGGCCATCTCCCTCATCGAAGGTCAAAAAAAAGAAAAGAAAAATGAAGTAGAGACCTTAGAACAGGAGGTACAGCATTTGGAGTCTCAACATGCTAGAGACCCCTCTAACACTACCGCACATGAATTGCGTGTTAAGCGGCAGGAATATAAAGAATACCTTTGGGCAGACGCTAAAACCCGCATAAGGGCAGTCCAACACAGGATCTATGAATCTGGGGATAAAGCCGGTAAACTTCTTGCCTGGCTAGATAAGAGGGAGCGAGCGAATAGGTGGATAGCACAGATCCGATCGGAGACTGGAGACGTATCATCAGATCCACAAGAAATAGTGACTGCGCTAGCAAAACACTACGAACAAGTATACACATCCACAAACACTACCACTGTCCAGGAAGCACTCGCATTCCTTAAAGACATTCACATGCCGAGGCTCACACCTGAGGAAACGGAGGGACTTGAGGCAGATATTACGGTGGAGGAACTTAAGGTGGCCATCTCCAAGATACAGTCAGGTAAAGCCAGCGGCACCAATGGCATCCCAATAGAATTATATAAACATACGGCAGACAAAGTAGCCCCTTATATGTTGAAAATGTATGAGATGAGTCAAGCACAAGGAGCACTCCCCAGGGATCAGCGACTGGCCACTATTGTGGCCATCCACAAACTTGGGAAACCCGCTGTGGAATGCACATCATATCGACCGATCTCATTAATCAATGCAGAGGCCAAAATTCTAGCCGAAACATTAGCGCTCAGACTGACACCCCATCTTGCTAAACTAGTCCACACGGACCAATCAGGATTTATGCCTGGCAGAAACACGGCCTTGAACCTCAGATGCCTGCATGGAGTACTGGGTCGGAAACATAAGGTGCGGGAGGACGCTGCGGTCCTCTCGCGTGACGCAAAAATGGCTTTTGACTCAGTGGAATGGGCATTTTTGTTTGCGGTCCTCCAACACTTAGGGTTTGGACCGAAATTCTGCTCCTGGGTACACTTACTATATGCAAACCCTATCGCGCATGTAGTTGCCAATGGGCACATATCACGTGAAATTACTTTGGGTAGAGGGACACGACAGGGCTGCCCATTGTCGTCCCTATTGTTCGCATTGGTCCTGGAACCGCTGGCTGCCTGGATTAGATGGGATCCAAGGATCCGAGGTCTAAAATGGAGGGAGGGGTGGGAAGATCGCATCTCCCTCTATGCTGATGATGTTTTAATATATATAGCCTCGCCCACGCGATCTCTCCATGCATTGCTCAACATCTGTGCAGTGTTCGGGTCGGTGTCGGGGTATGCAATTAATTGGGACAAGTCCGTACTCTACATTCTACATGGACTGCCCCCATGTTTGCCAAAGGGATGCACGGTCCAGATAGTGACGGATAGTTTCAAATACCTCGGGATCCACGTAACGTCTGACCCAGACGAATTCCTAGTACTTAACTTGCAAGCACCACTGCAAAGGCTGAAATGTGATATCAAGTATTGGAGAGCATTGCCGCTCACCCTATTGGGCAGAGCAGCACTTTTTAAAATGATGGCCCTACCCAGATTTTTATACGCCCTACTCAATACGCCCTATCCAGTCCCCGACTCATACTTTAGAGCAGTGAACTCGGAGGTCGCTGTTCTCCTTTGGGATGGCAAACCGGCAAGAGTGGCAGCGAGCAAATTGATCAGAAGTTGGTACGATGGGGGGATTGCTCTACCCGATCTCAAGGCATACTATTGGGCTTCACAACTCACAGTTATTAATCAGTGGGTCCATGTGCCTGACACTGACCCTGCCTACCGCCTGGACAGAGTGGCTCTGGGGAAGGGAGGAGTTAATAGGGTACTTTACAATAAACGGAAAACACATGACCTCATGGCACCAACGACACACACAATTCGTGTCTGGCACACGGTAACAAGGCACCTGGGCTGGTCAGACAGACTAACGCAACACACTCCACTGTGGGACACAGACAAACTGGGCACCCTGGGAAAGAGTAAGGGATTTCACAAATGGGACCTGATAGGGATCTCCCGGCTGGGGGACCTCTGGCACAACGGTAAGGTTGTGAGCTTTGCCCACCTACAAGAACAATACACAATGGCTTCGGGGGAAAAATTTCAATATATGCAGATCAAACATGCGATAGATGCAGCCCTTCCTGCAGCGGAAACACTCCCTGTATCATCCCCCTTAGAGGACCGGCTATTAACTGATTATCTAGGCAAAAAAGCAACCTCACTCACCTACAAGAAAATTATTAATAACCGGACGGACCCCCTCGTCCGACTTAGGGCGATTTGGCCGTCGGCGGTTGGGGATATGGATGACCCTGACTGGCGGGACGCGACTGCGTCACCTAGAGAGGTGGCAATCTCCTCTAGACTACGGCTGGTACAGCTAAAAATACTACACAGGACCTATTACACACGGGTAACACTGCATAAGATGGGAAGAATCCCTGACCCACACTGTTTACGCCTCTGTGGTGACATAGGTACATTTTATCACACCCTGTGGGAATGCCCACTACTTTCACCTTACTGGGCAGCAGTGATGGACACCATTACGGAAGTCAGTGAGAAGCAAGTCCCGCTCAATCCTAAATACTGCCTTCTAAACGTGTGGGAACCAACAGACCTTAACCACGCTGAACGTCAGTGTGCAACGACAGGCATGATGATAGCTAAACGAAATTTAGCGCAGAAATGGGGGTCGGCACACGTACCAACTTTGCTCGAATGGTGTAGAGATATGGATATGGTCATGGTGGCTGAGAAGGCCACCTTCATTCACAGAGGATGTCCAAAGAAATGGGGAAGGGTGTGGGGCAAATGGAATACCTATAGGGGAAACATCTGTACACCTCCGATATTGGATCAAGATTCGGACGATGAGATATAACATTATTGTAGTCATCATGGAGGTGGGGTCTTTGTGGGACCTGTGTACCGATAGACTGTGTGCAACTGTCCTCATGATTGTAAAACTGTGTATGCAGATTGTATTTTTATTTCAATAAAAACGTTTTCACAAATTAAAATAACATTGTTTCTATGAATAAAGGATCTTTAGAATGTTAGACACTTATTCTGTAAATTTCAATCATCTAATACATTGCATGCGTCAATTGCACCATTGTCGGGGTTGTTATGGCTCTCTTCAATGAAGTCAATATAAATGCTAAGTTTCATCATTCCTTTTCAAGGCATCTTTATTAAAAGTATACAGTAAACAGTTATTAAACATCTTAAATTCACTAATTGATTAATCCTACTGTTTCTACCTTATCAAGCACACTTTCACAGTGCTAATACATCAACTTTTTCTCAGTTTCAGTGTTGTATTTCAAGACGGTGCAAAATGCACATTTGTGTTTTCATTGTCAATATTCGGTTTATGTGTCGTGTAAAGCATGATCAGCTTTTATGCTGCATCAAGTGGAAGAACCACCGTGTACGTTGAAAATGACAATGGTGGCAATCACGGAGAGAGAACTGCTGCAAACAATATAAACCAAAATGATTGCAGCAAACACTTGTGGTTGAGTATGTTCCATGTTTCTGTTTTTAATGTGGGTGTTTAAAGTCTTTCTGATATAAATCTCAGAAGGAAAAAGAGAAAACTGGAGTGTAACGAGTCTTTCTTTAATATTCTGACATAACCAACAGTACAGACTTCCCTAATTCAAAGGAGCTTCTTATTAATGGTTGCCCAGGCACTATTATAATGGTAAGTAAATCAGGGGCAGCTCCTCCGTTTGAACGGAGGAGCATCGCCCCACAAAGAGAAGCCCCAGGCCAGACCTGAAAAATAAAATGTTAATAAAGTCTATTTACCATTTTATTTTTCAGCAATTGACCTGTCCCAAACTAAGTGACGGGACAGGGAGGAGCCAGTGCTGCTGAGTGGCAACAGGGAGCTGTGTGCTTTGAAATGCACATGCCTCTTTGGCCGGCCGTCTTGCGACGGCCAGTCTGACATGCACATTTTAAACTTCTCTTAACTAGCTGTTTTAGACAGCTGGGTTAGAGAAAGCGCAAACCTCCAGTGCTCTTAAGAGCGATGATTGAGGCCGCTCCCTCCAATCCTGGCACTGTTCTCATGCTGGTGAGAGCAGCGCCAGGATTAGTTAGGGGAGTTGGCTGGATCCCATGTTGGATCCTGCCTTCAGAGAAGACCGAAGGAGGAGAGCGTTGCGTCACGCAGGAAGGTAAGTTTATTTTATTGATTTTTTATTTTCTTTGTGTCCCCACTCCACACCACCCTCGGTACATACCAGCCACCACCGAAGTAAATTAACGCAATGCTTTGCATCGCTTTGCGCCATGCGAGTGCTTGACAAAACCTCAGTAAATAATCAGGCCTGGACGTAATGTTTTTTCCACCGGGCATTTCCCGGGTAAGCTGGAACCTTTGGGACGTTTTTTAGGGCAGCCGGCGGCTGCTGGTGCCTCTGTCACTTTCCCCAGCTTCCCCAGGTAATTACAGCAAACAGAGGGCTGTGGGGCCTCTTCAGGAGAGAGAGAGAAAGTGCAAGGTGGAAGAGAGCATTTTGCCAAGGGCTGCGTTTGGTGCCCAGACCGGCCTTTCGAATAAACCCCAAACTGTTGGGATCAGAATTCACAGTTTTAGTATTCTTACAGCCCGTTTTTGTTCCGTACAAGCTGAGAATGACCCCATACTGTTATAACTGCATTTTGGCTGCGGACCAAGGCTGAAGTTACAGTTTTCAATACAGTTGTGTCTAATGTATGTAAATGGTGAGAATGCGTTTTAAAAGACCCGCCGACAGTGCGACCAGTCATTAGGCACGGCACAGTGTGGTCGGTTTGTAGCATTAATCATGGGGGACATGCAGCCAGCTTTGAAGAGAACCAACAAAGCCTGGTTTTGAATAATCGTGGCCACTTAGCGTGTGATTTTAGCACCCTGTGAAGAGAAGTGCACCGCTGCAAAACGTGAGCCCACAGCACGCGGAGCTTCACAGTACAAAGTCTGAATCTCCCCCCACGGGTGCAAAATAACTAGTCTGCAGTCTGCTGCAAAGGGTACGCATTAATATGGTACAAAAAGAAGCAATTGTGACACTTTAAAAGGGAGCTATTCCATCATGTATCATCTCTGTAATTTCAAGTCTGAATCACAGTGATTTGTGAAGACCCGAGCAGCAGCCATTGTGAGGGGCTGAAAGGAAACAAGAGGCTTCTACGGAAAAAACACAGCCATGCGGTGCAAGCAGCTGAGGTTTGCGTGTGGATTGACCTGTAAAGAGTCGAGCTGACCGGTAAAAAATCGACTTGTACAAAGTTAATGGAGGAGGGTGCAGAAAATAGGGTGGAAATTGAGGAATTGTGAAAATAGCATCATTGTATGTGACAGTCGGGGATGCAAGACGCAACATCTGGGTGATGTTCACTCTCGCCAGCCCTGGTAAATAAGAGAGGGCACAGGCTGTGATGGAACTGACCCACTGCGGTGCCACATGCCTCTGCGATTTGAATTGGGGATAGGAGTAAAGTAGGGTGCGGTGAAAGTTATGTGTGGGGAAAGGAAGGAGGGGTCGAAGACCTTGAGGAACTGTAGTGAAAGTGAGGCATGTGTAGAGAAAGAAGCCAGCATGTGGACATGAAGAGATGGAGTCACAGCACGGTGTATGGTGTGGCTGCATTGGTGTATGGTGTGGCTGCAGTGGTGTATGGTGTGGATGCAGTGGGGGTGGAAGATGGTTGGAGTGTAAGGCAGAAGTGAGGATAGAGCATGTATGAAGGAGATGGTAGATGGCACTGTAGTAATTACATAGCTAATTGACACATGGGAAAGAAGGCATCTGTTGAGATTGACCTCTGAAGAACTGAAGTCATCTATTGGCTTGTTCCTCAAATGAACACAGCCATCCATTCATCAGTCTGTAAGAATGACATAGATGATAGTTGTGAGCTCTTTGTGCTTCTGCCGGTGCCTCAGTTTGGGCACTAAGGTGCTCATGGTCTATGTACATGGTCGCCTGTAAGGCCGAGAAAGAGAGAGAGAGGGAGTTGGGCAGTTGCACTTGACATCCTACAACTCTCTCTGTGTCTGACATCTCCAAACCAGGGGGTCGGATGAGTGATGGTCACTTTAACAAAGTCCCGCTGAGTCTCAGAGGCTCTCCCATTACCTTGTGAGTATCAGAGACGTTCACCTTAATATAGGCCACTGAGAATTTGAATCTTGGTGTCATGTGGAATGTCTAGTACTCTGTCCAACAAATTGTTTGATTTGATCTGTAGACAAATAAGACAAATAATAGAGAATTGTCATTATACAATTCATCCAAAGCATAGTATTGTCGATAGGCAGCACATTACTGAATTACATTGCGTTGTGCTCGCATTTTTGTACTGCTTCTTGACAATTTGCTTGGCCAAAGTGCTTCCTGGTTTTTAGAATAATTATCATCACCATTTACATTGTGCTTAATTTGAACCAGTGGTTGCCGGGGGGGCGCACTGGCACTCATTTTTGGAGACTGGCACTCAGTTTTCCTCATCAGATATTGACAATGCGCAAGAGAGAAGAAAGCACACAAATGGGAAAGAGGAGGAAGAAAAGATGGAAAACGGGTACAAAAGAGAAAGCCGGTATCGGCAATAGCGAGATAAAGGGGCAGTAGAGTCTAGTAGTGGATTAAAGGGGCTTGAAGTTAATTAAAAAATTCACAGCCTTGATATTCGGCGTACCAATTTTTCATAGCACCACAGGCAAAGAGTTTTTGGCACCAGCACTCATTCTTTTAATGTTAAGCACTGCATTTACATCACCTACATAGTGCTTCATACCACAGATGTGAGTATATTAACATAGGTCTGGTTTGTGATGTGATGTAAATAGGATTTGCTAAACCGAAATGTGGACATGTGAAGTTAGTTCGTTATAGAATCCTTTCTCTTTGATTTTTTGTTTGTTTAGAGCACATTTGGGAAACCATTATACTTGGAGAATTCTATTCCCTCAGATTGCACTTGTTGACAAAGAAAATATATACGATTATGCTAAGTGAGTGTAACTTTGAGATTTTTTGCCCATTCGCAATGTTGGGGTATGATTAATGCTTTTTTCTTAGATCACTGAGACCATTTGCGCGGTGAGCAATAATGTGACAGAGTAAAGTTGTCATTGACTATATTGCTTAAACATGAGCTATAATTGTGTTTTACCTCTGTATTGATAACACGCACGAGGATTATGGGTGGGGATTTTCCAGGTTGTGATTTTGGACTGTTTTCAGCAGTGGAGTCTCAACGGTTCTTGTGTGTCCTTATAGTTCTTGTACATTTTTTATGTGTTGCTTATTTCCACAATGATTATGATGTAATTGAGTATGTGTTTTAGGGAGTAACATGTATATATATATATATATATACATATATTCACTGAAAAAATCACAGGTTTCAGGGACGTTATAGTTAGTTGGACATTTCACTCGTACAAAGCCAGAAAAATTCGGCCGTTATAGTTAGTTGAGCTAACTATAACTCGCGCCCCCGCAATGCACTGCTGATGACATCACATATTACATCACTCATGACATGGTCAGTAACATCACTCATGATATCACTGATGACATCACTGATGACATCATCCAGTGACTGTGTGTTTCTGTAAAGTTTAAATATGTTTTATATATATATAGGCCAAGGTGTATTGAAGAATGAGTGGGTGTATGACTGTCTGAATGGATGATTTAGTAGGTGCGTGACTGACTGTATAAGTGAGTGATTAAACCTGTCTTACTGAATGCATGGGTTAGTGACTAAACTGTGTCAATGTCTGAATCAGTCTGTCTGTTGGTGTGTAAGCAGCTGCATGGGTTGGTGAGTAGCTACATGAGTGTCTATATGGGTTATTGATTGGTTGTCTGAGTATCTGTATGGGTGCCTGAGTGCCTGTGTGGGTGGGTGGGGTGTGTGTGACTCCCTGCATGGATGTGTGAGTGGGTCATTCACTGGGGTAATGGGTTCAAGAGTGCATCTGTGAGGGGCTGTATGGGTGGGTGAGTGTGTTTATGGCTGTCTTGGTGAGTGAATGGATGTCTCAGTGGTACATGTGTGAGTAACTACATATGTGAAAGGCAGTATATGTGAGTGTTGGAGTATATAAATGATTATATGTGAGAGTGAGTGATTGTGAGAGTAGCTGTATGGATGAGTGTGTGCTTGTGTCAGTGATTGTATAAGAGAGTAAGTATGTGTTAGTATCTGTATAAATAAGTGAGGTGGTGTGTGTATAACTGTATAGGTGAGTAAATGGGAGTGTGATTGATTCTTTGCATGACTGACTAGCTGTGTGAGTAACTCTATGGGTGAGTAGCGGTGTGTGAGTGTCTGTATGGGTGTATGAGTGCATATGATGTATTGATGAGTGACTGCATGTATGAGTGACTGCATGGATGAGGGAGTGGATGTGTGTGTAGACCTAGGAATCAGTGAGTGGGTATGTAGTAACTGGTATTGGTGTGTCTATGGTTTCGAGAATGGCAGTCTGTATTTTAGAGTGGGTGATGTCATCAGTGATGTCATTTGAGATGTTATCAGTGATGTTACTGACCATGTCATGAGTGATGTAATATGTGATGTCATCAGCAGTGCATTGCGGGGGCGCGAGTTATAGTTTTGTACGAGTGAAATGTCCAACTAACTATAACGTCCCTGAAACCTGTGGTTTTTTTCAGTGAATTTCTATGGTTTTTAAATGCTAATTTCTAACTAAAATGTCCCTGAAACCTATGGTTTTTTCAGTGAACTTCAAAGGTTTTTAAATGATAATTTTTAACTATAACATCCCTGAAACCTATGGTTTTTTCAGTGAATTTCAAAGGTTTTTTAAATGCTAATCTCTAACTATAATGTCCCTGAAACCTTTGGTTTTTTCAGTGAATTTCAAAAGTTTTTTAAATGCTATAATGTCCAAAAAATACTTTTTCTTAATTTTAAAATTTTTATAAACATAATCTGATGTTTTCTCTTTTCTAAAATATGAATTTACATTTTTATTTATTTATTTAAAAAGTGGATTTGCGTACCGATCGTGTACCAGTCACAGTGGGTGCGCGAATCCAAGAAGTTTGCCGCCATATTGGTTAAGTCTTGTACGATGCGTGTTTGGTATGCGAAGGGTGCGCGGTTCTCGGCCCCGCGTAACGTCACGTACGTATTTCCGGGGGTCGCACCAGGTGCGCGAATCCACCGCAAATTTTTAAGTTTTAAAAGTATATGTATATAACTTTAATATGTATATTATACCAAGAAATTATTTAACATAATTGTAAATATCATATATTTGTAACTGTAATAAAGATATATTATTGTTAAATATAGTTTTCGGAAATTGTGTCGGGTGCGCGTCAGGTGCGCGCCGGTTGCGCGCCGTGTGCGCAAATCCCATGTGACTTCAAAAGAAACAATTTCATTGCTTAAGAAGCTTTTAATTCTAGAACTTGAAGGACCCCACCCATTTTTTTCATTCTTTCAAGTGCATCTCAGCAGACACACCTGTTGTCCTTTGCTATTCTTCTTTGGCTTTTTTTGGTGGTTTTTTTTCCATCTGAAAATGGCAGCTTGCAATCCATCTCAGCAGCTTCCACCTGAAGAGGAAGAAGACTTGGAAGAACCAGTGAAGACCTGATACAAGAGTATCATTCGGGCATTTTTCTCCTTACCACCTGGGGAGAAAAAGGTAAATGCACGTAAAGTTACGTGCGCCATTTGTGACAAGGTCCTCTCACGAGGATCAGAGAAAAAGTATTCCTGCGGCACGTCATCCATGCTAAAGCATTTACAAACAATGCACTCACGGCGTCTCGCGAGGGAACAGCTGCGGCGAGACCAACAGAAGCAGGCAACTCAGGACAACGCTGCTGGACCTAGCACTTCATCTGGTACCACAGTAACTGCAACACCAAATATCATCCCTGAATTTGCCAGAGTGGAGCAGCATTGTGTTAAATGAAAGAAAATGTTATGTTTTGGCGAGCAATCAGTGGATGCCATCGTGGTTGCAATTAAGAACCACCACTGTTCATTTTTTTTTTTTATGCAATGACTTTCTAATTGCATAATGTTTCGATCGTTTTCACCGTTGGTTCTGTTTATTTCTTCAATTTTTAATGAAAAAACACCAATTTTTTTTTTTAAAAAAGAGTTAAAAAAACACACAAAAAATATAAACAAAAAAAAATGTATCTTTTTGGAACCGCCTATTTGGTTAAAAATAGACACATTTGTAAGTATTGTATGAATTGTGGCAAGTGGAATATATGGAGAAGTGTATGGGTAGTGCATGTGTGATTGCATGAGTGCATGTGTACTACCTGAGTGATTGCATGAGTACATGGGTAATGCCTAGGTGATTGTAAGAGTGCATGGGTAATGCCTAGGTGCATCGAGGAGTGCATCAGTAGTGCCTGTGTGATTGCATGAGAGCGTAGGTAGTGCCTGGATGATTTTATACGTGCTTGGGTACTGCCTGAGTGATTGAAGGACTGCATGGGTAATACCTAGGTGATGGCATGAGAGCAGGGGTAATGTCTGGGTCATTGAAGGAATGCATAGGTAATGCCTAAGTGATTGCATGAGTGCAGGGGTAATGTGTAGGTAATTGGAGGAGTGCATGGGTAATGCATAAGTGATTGCATGAGTGCAGGGGTAATGTCTGGGGGATTAGAGGAGTGCATAGGTAATGCCTGGGTAATTGCATGAGTGTAGGGGTAATGTCTAGCTAATTGCATGAGTGTAGAGGTAGTGCCTGGGTGATTTTATAAGTACATGGGTATTACCTGGGTAATTACATGAGTACAGCAGTAGTGCCTGAGTTATTGGAGGAGTGCAAGAGTAGTGCCTGGGTGATTGAAGGAGTACATGGATAGTACATGGCTGATTGGAGGAGTGCATGGGCAATACCTAGGTGCATCGAGGAGTGCATCAATAGTGCCTGTGTGATTGCATGAGCGCATAGGTAGTGTATGGATGATTTTATAAGTGCATGGGTACTACCTGAGTGATTGAAGGACTGCATGGGTAATAGCTAGGTGAATGCATGAGTGCAGAGGTAATGTCTGGGTCATTGGAGAGTGCATAGGTAATGCCTAAGTGATTGCATGAGTGCAGGGGTAATGTGTACGTAATTGGAGAAGTGCATGAGTAATGTTTGGCTGATTGCATGAGTGCAGGAGTAAATCTGGGTGGTTGTATGTCTGTAGTGGTAGTGCCTGGGTGATTGGAAGAATGCATAAGGAGTGCCTGGGTAATTTTATAAGTGCATGGGTACTGGCTAGATGATTGCAGCAGTGCAAGAGTAGTCCCTGGGTTATTCTATGAGTGCATAGCAAGTGACTGGGTGATTGTATGAGTGCAATAGTAATGTCTGGGTAGTTGCATGAGTGTAGTGGCAGTTCCTGGGTGATTTCACGATTGCATAAATAGTGTCTGGGTGATTGGAGGAGTGTAAGGGTAGTGCCTGGGTGATTGGAGCAGTGGATAGCTAATGCATTGGTGATTCCATGAGTGCAGGGGTAATGTCTAGAGGATTGGAGGAGTCCATAGGTAATGCCTGGGTAATCGCATGAGTGTAGGGGTAATGTCTAGCTAATTGCATGAGTGTAGCGGTAGTGCCTGGGTGATTTTATAAGTGCATGGGTATTGCCTGGGTAATTATATGAGCACAGGGGTAGTGCCTGAGTTATTCGAGGAGCGCCAGAGTAGTGCCTGGTTGATTGAAGGAGTACATGGATAGTGCATGGCTGATTGGAGGAGTGCATGGGTAAGGCCTAGGTGCATTGAGGAGTGCATCAGTAGTGCCTGTGTGATTGCATGAGTGCATAGGTAGTGCCTGGATGATTTTCTAAGTGCATGGGTACTGCCTGAGTGATTGAAAGACTGCAAGGGTAATAGCTAGGTGATTGCATGAGTGCAGGGGTAATGTCAGGGTCATTGGAGGAGTGCATGTGTAATGCCTAAGTGATTGCATGAGTGCAGGGGTAATGTGTAGGTAATTGGAGGAGTGCATGAGTAATGTCTGGCTGATTGCATCAGTGCAAGAGTAATGTCTGGGTTGTTGCAGGACTGTAGTGGTAGTGCCTGGGTGATAGGAAAAGTGTATCAGTAGTGCCTGGGTGATTTTTTAAGTGCATGGGTACTGGCTGGATGATTGGAGGAGTGCATGGATAGTGCCAGGATGATTGCAGCATTGCAAGAGTAGTGCCTGGGTTATTCTAAGAGTGCATAGCTAGTGCCTGGGTGATTGCATGAGTGCAAGAGTAGTGTCTTCGGTGTAGTGGTATTTCCTGGTCCTAGTGCATGAGTGTAGTGGTAGTTCCTGGGTGATTGCAGAAGTGCATAAGTAGTTCCTGGGTTAATGCATGAGTGCATAGGAAGTACCTGGATGATTTTATAAGTGCATGGGTACTGCCTGAGTGATTGAAGGACTTTATTTTTATTTGAAAGGTTTTATATAGCGCTGGCTAGACCCAGAGGTATCAGAGCGCTTTACAAGAGCAAGAGCAGTCAACAAAAACAAAAACATTAATTCAAAGCATGGAGAAAGGCAGTCATGAGAGAGCACTTCTCTCTATTTCTAAGGACAGCCAGGGTTCTGGATGATTCACGAGTTAAAGTGCATATAGAAATAGAATGTCTGTAACGACTTAAGGCAGACGGAAAAGTAACAACAGGGAGAACACAAATTGAAGAGGAGGAGGGCAGGGGAACAGGGAGGGGGGAGGGAAGCAAAGGACAAGGACAGGGGAGAATGTCCTCCGACAGCTAGCAGAGCATACATTAGAGCTGCTAGGATAGGAGCGGGGCAGGAGCGAGCAAGGCAGGGGTACACAAGAAAGGAAGAGAACAAAAGGGAGAGCGAAAGGTCGAACAGGTTAGCAGAAAGGCAACCAATATACAGGAGACAGTTCACCAGGTCGGAAGAGAAATTATAGACTCCAGTACTTGTTGAGTAGGTGACATTTTGGATCTTTTTTAAAGCTGAGGTAGGATGGGTTGCAGCGCAGGTCCCTCGGGAGGGCATTCCAGATGCTCGGAGCATTTCCAGAGAAGGAGCGAGTTTGGGTGGAATTCTTTTTTAGTAACGGGGGGACAAGGAGGAGTGCCGTGGAGCTTCTCACCGGTCTGGAGCGGCCAGCTATTTTGAGTTTGTTTGTTAGGTAAGAAGGGGATTGTGAGTGGAGAGCTTTATGTGTGATGCAGGCAGTCTTATAAAAGCATCTACCTTCAATGGGCAACCAATTTAGGGATTTGAGGGCAGGCGGGATGTGGTCAAATCTTTTACAGTCAGTAATGAGCCTGGCCGCCAGGTTGAGCATAGCTCTGAGAGGGGCAAGGTGGGTTTTTGGGGTTCCCGTGAGGATGGCATTGCCGTAGTCAAGTTTGGAGAGTACTAATGATTGTGCTACACATTTGAAGTCGTTTTGGGGGATGAAAGGTTTGATTTTTTGAAGTGTCTGAGAGAGAAGAGAGAGAAAAGAGCTCCTTTGGCCGAGTTCTTAATATGGTCCTTCAGTGCCAAATTTTTGTCAAGAGTGAAACCTAGGGATTTCGCTGAGTTGGATAAGGTGAGTGGACAGTTGAGGGCTGAGGGTGTTGAGGTCAGAGATCCAGCCTTCGATAGGGCTATGGTTACTTTCAGGAGAGAAAAGAATCATTTCCGTTTTGTTAGGGTTCAGTTTAAGATGGTTAGAGTAAAACCAAGATTGTATTTTGCTCAGGGTATTGTTTAAATGTAGAACATCAGTATGGGATTTGATCTTATAGTAGAGTTGGGTGTCGGCATAGAGGTGATAGCTGATACCGGCTTGATTCAGAATGAGAGTAAGGGGTTCCATAAAGAGGTTGAAGAGAGAGGGGGAGAGAATTGAGCCCTGGGGGACTCCTAGGGAGACAAGGGTGGGATTGGAGAGGCATGAGTTGATTTTTATTTGTTGTGTTCTGTGTTGGAGGAATGAAGTGAACCATTTCAGAACCGATCCACTTAGGCCCAAGCGAGCTTTCAGTGATTCCAGTAAGGAAGAATGATTGACTGTATCGAAAGCTGCATAGAGGTCAAGGAGGATAAGAAGGCAGGCCTCTCCATTGTCCAGGGAGCGGTGAATGTCATCAGCAATGTTCAGCATGGCGGTTTCTGTGCTACAGCCTTTCCTGAAACCAGATTGGAAGGAATCAAGTAAGTTGAACTTGCCTATGTGGTTATCCAATTGGAGTAGGGCACATTTCTCCAGGGTTTTGGTCAGAAGTGGGAGGTTGGAGATAGGACGGAGGTTGTTAAGATCGTTAGGGTCAGCATTAAGGTTTTTAAGAATGGGCGTGATTTGACCGAGTTGGAGGGAGTCTGGGACACAGCCAGTGGCAAAGGAGGTATTAATGATTTTTGTCCAACATGGGGCAATGATGTGGTTAAGGTTATGTACTAGGTTAGAAGGGAGAGGGTCTTTGGTGTGCGAGGTCGGCTTTAATTTAGCAATGATATTAAAGACTTCCAGCTCAGTCACAGGATGGAAATTAGACCAGGAGGTGTTATTTTTCCGTTGTAAGTTGATGAGGATGTCACCAGAGATAGTTGGAGAGGGTAGGTGAGTGGGAAGATTAGGCGGGGGAACGGGGAAGAGAAAGGAGGCACATCTGTAGTGGGTGGGGGGCAGGGCAGGGCCAGCCTTTGAGGGAAGGATTGATCAATTTTAGCAATTTTTTCGGAGAAGAAGTTGGCAATTACCTCACATCTTTCAGTTGAGGCTGTCAGCACTGGGGGGGCAGAAGAAGATTGTTTTCTGACAATGTTGAAGAGTTCTCTGGGCCTGTTTTTGGCATGATCGAGTTGGGCACGAAAGAAGGATGCTTTTTCATTAAAAATGTGCTTTTTATAAGATGATCTTGCAGATCTGAAGAGAGCAAGATGGGAGGGCGAGGGGTGTTGTCTCCATGTTCTTTCAGCTAGTCTGAGTTACCTTCTTTCATTATTGAGACCGGGATTGAACCAGGAATTGGATTGGATTCTTCTTTGTTGTTTTAGTTTGAGTGGGGCAACTTGATCCAGGACATCACTAACGGCCTTATTGAAATGATCAGTGAGCTCATTAGCGTTATGGGAGAGAGGGAGTAGTTGAAGTTGGGCTTGGAGTTTGGACTCCAGTTCACTAGGGGGGATTTGTTTAAAGTTTCTTGTCAGTATCTTGGGTTTGTTATGAACTGGTTTGGAGAGTAGGGGGGTGGTTGAGATGTTAAACAGAATGAGATGGTGGTCAGACCAGTCGATGGGGGTGATGTTGGTAAGGGAGACCAGGTTAGAGTTAGAGAGGATTGCGTCAAGTGTGGCCCCTTTGATATGGGTAGGATTGTTGCATAGTTGCTTAAGGTTATTCAACTCAAGAAGGTTAATGAGCCGTTTAACTGTGGGATCATTGGCATTATTCCAATGGATGTTAAAATCTCCTAAAAACAGATTTTTAGAGGCGGAAAGGGAGAAGTGAGCAAGGAGGTCAGATAATTCTTCAGCAAAGAGGAGGGACTCACCCGGAGGGTGGTAGATGTTATGTAGTCTAATCGGAGGAGAGCCTTTGACTAAGAGTTCAACGCCTAGGTATTCAAATGTCACGTGATCAGAGTTCTTCAGAAGGGAGAGTTGCAACTCTGTTTTATGGATTAAAGCAAGTCCACCCCCTTTTCTGTTGGGTCTGTCGTGTCTAATGATGGAGTAGCCAGGTGGGGTGAGTAGATCTAGAATAGCTGTCGAGTGGTCATTGAGCCAAGTTTCGGTAAGGAAGGCAATGTCAATAGCCTCACTGAGGATGGTTTCTGAAATCTCAGTAGCATGAAGAACAGCCGATCTGCAGTTAACAAGCATGCAAGAGAGGGGATTAGGGTTATCCTTAGCAGGTTTAAGGGAGTGGATGATGGTACGTTGTGCAGGAGGTCTAGGTGAGGGGGGAGTAGAAGGGACTCGGTTGACGCCCACAATGACTGGGATGGAGGAGTAAGGGAGGTGATTCGTCAGCAGAGGCTTAGGGAGATAAGAATTTCACAGGTCATTTAGGGCAGACGTGGAGAGGGAGCACACAGCACGGAGAGGCCTGAGTGCTCGTCTGCAAAGGGGTATGGTCAGCCATTGGACATGTTGGGGGAGGTTACGAGAGCAAGAGAGACGAGTATCAGATAATTTGGGGCAAACCCTGGCGTTAAGGATGGAGAGATCTCCTCTGATCCGAGTTAGTTCAGTAGTCATAGCATTGAGTTTACTTTCAATGCGATTGAGTGTCTGTGCAATAAAGTTGGGGAAACCCGCAGAAAAGGGGTCACTGTTGACAGGGGAAGGCAATCCGGGGAATGGGGGTGAGCAGGGACGGGGGAGGGAGTCAAAGTGATCGAACAGGTATTAAATAGATTCTGCGAGGAGTGAATTGGGACAGTCAAACAATCAGGGGATGTAAAGGGTGGGAGAGAGAGAGAGGAGGGTTAGAGGAAAGCACCACATCATCTTGCTTGTGGAGAATGTCAATAGGAGTCAGGGCTTAGACATAGCGGAGAGAGAAGAAGGAGTTCCAAGGGGAGGAAAGAGGGGGGGGAGAAGAGTTGGAGGGAGAATCAGGGAAGATGGTAGGGACAGGAGGGGAGTGATCGAAGGTAAGAGAAGGAGATGGATCAAACGGTCTAGGAAGAGCGGGGGCCAGGGGACTTCCGCAGAGGACTGCATGGGTAATACCTAGGTGAGTGCATGAGTGCAGGGGTAATGTCTGGTCATTGGAGGAATGCATGGGTAATGCCTAAGTGATTGCATGAGTGTGGGGGTAATGAGTAGATAATTAGAGGAGTGCATGGCAAAGGCCTAAGTGATTGCATGAGTGCAGGGGTAATGTCTGGGGGATTAGAGGAGTGCATAGGTAATGCCTCGATAATTGCATGAGTGTAGGGGTAATGTCTAGCTAATTTCATGAGTGTAGAGGTAGTGCCTGGGTGATTTTATAAGTACATGGGTATTGCCGGGGTAATTATATGAGTACAGCGGTAGTGGCTGAGTTATTGGAGGAGTGCAAGAGTAGTGCCTGGGTGATTGAAGGAGTACATGGATAGTGCATGGCTGATTGGAGCAGTGCTTGGGTAATGCCTAGGTGCATCGAGGAGTGCATCAGTAGTGCCTGTGTGATTGCATGAGTGCATAGGTAGTGTCTGGATGTTTTTATAAGTGCATGGGTATTGCCTGGGGAATTATATGAGTACAGCAGTTGTGCCTGGGTTATTGGAGGACTGCAAGGGTAGTGACTGGGTGATTGAAGGAGTACATGGATAGTGCATGGCTGATTGGAGGCGTGCATGGCTAATGCCTAGGTCCATCGAGGAGTGCATCAGTAGTACCTGTGTAATTGCATGAGTGCATAGGTACTGTATGGATGATTTTATAAGTACATGGGTATTGCCTGGGTAATTATATGACTACAGCGGTAATGCCTGGGTTATTGGAGGATTGCATAGGTGGTGTCTGGATGATTTTATAAGTGCATGGGTACTGCCTGAGTGATTGAAGGACTGCATGGGTAATAGCTAGGTGATTGCATGAGTGCAGGGGTAATGTCTGGATCATTGGAGGAGTCCATGGGTAATGCCTAAGTGATTGCATGAGTGCAGGAGTAATGTGTAGGTAATTGGAGGAGTGCATGAGTAATGTCTGGCTGATTGCATGAGTGCAAGAGTAATGTCTGGGTCATTGCATGACTGTAGTGGTAGTGCCTGGGTGATTGGAAAAGTGTATAAGTAGCGCCTGTGTGATTGTTTAAGTGCATGGATACTGGCTGGATGATTGGATGAGTGCATGGATAGTGCCTGCATGATTGCAGCAGTTCAAGAGTAGTGCTGGAGATATTCTATGAGTGCATAGCTAGTGCCTGGGTGATTGCATGAGTGCAAGAGAAATGTTTGGGTGGTTGCATGAGTGTAGTGGTAGTTCCTGGGTGATTGCAGGAGTGCATAAGTAGTGCCTGGGTTAATGCATGAGTGCATAGGTAGAGCCTGGATGATTTTATAAGTGCATGGGTACTGCCTGAGTGATTGAAGGACTGCATGGGTAATACCTAGGTGATTGCATGAGTGCAGGGGTAATGTCTGGGTCATTGGAGGAATGCATAGGTAATGCATAAGTGATTGCATGAGTGCAGGGGTAATGTGTAGATAATTGAAGGTGTGCATGGCTAATGCCTAAGTGATTGCATGAGTGCAGGGGTAATGTCTGGGGGATAGAGGAGTGCATAGATAATGCCTCGGTAATTGCATGAGTGTAGGGGTAATGTCTAGCTAATTGCATGAGTGTAGAGGTAGTACCTGGGTGATTTTATAAGTACATGGGTATTGCCTGGGTAATTATATGAGTACAGCGGTAGTGCCTGAGTTATTGGAGGAGTGCAAGAGTAGTGCCTGGGTGATTGAAGGAGTACATGGATAGTGCATGGCTGATTGGAGGAGTGCATGGCTAATGCCTAGGTGCATCGAGGAGTGCATCAGTAGTGCCTGTGTGATTGCATGACTACATAGGTAGTGTCTGGATGATTTTATAAGTGCATGGGTACTGACTGAGTGATTGAAGGACTGCATGGGTAATAGCTAGGTGATTGCATGAGTGCAGGGGTAATGTCTGGGTCATTGGAGGAGTGCATGGCTAAAGCCTAAGTGATTGCATGAGTGCAGGGGTAATGTCTGAGTGATTTCATGAGTCCAAGCGTAATGTCTGAGGATTAGAGGAATGCATAGGTAATGCCTGGGTAATTGCATGAGTGTAGGGGTAGTGCCTGGGTGATTGGAGCAGTACATAGGTAGTGCCTGGGTGATTTTATAACTTGAAGGGTTCTGGCTTGGTGATTGGAGGAGTACAGGAATAGTACCTGGGTGATTGGAGGAGTGCCTAAATAGTGCCTGGGTGATTTTATAAGTGCATGTGTACTGCCTGAGTGAATAGAGGAGTGTATAGATACTGCCTGGATGATTGAAAGAGTGCAGGATAGTGTCTGGGTGATTGCATGAGTGCAGGGGTAATGTTTAGGGGATTGGAGAAGTGTATACGTAATACCTGGGTGATTGGAAGAGTGTGCGGGTAATGTCTAGCTGATTGAATGAGTGTACAGGTAGTGCCTGGGTGATTGGAGGAGTACATAGGGAGTGTCTGGGTGATATTATAAGTGTATGATTACTGGCTAGGTGATTGGAGAAGTGCATAGATAGTGCATGGGTGATTGGAGGAGTGTGGGAATAGTGCCTAACTGTATAGATGAGTGCCTGGGTAGTGTTTGAAAAATTGGATGAGTGCAGTAAAAATGACTGTAAACATTAGTTCATATTATCATGCTTATTGCATTATTTAATCTTACCTTTTTTATTAAAGAATATACAAAACTCAGTGGAACTATTTTACCGTAGTTTTGTTGTAAACTGAATTTAAAATCTTTTCAAAGCTTAGTATTACCTTCTGAAGAAGAAAAACTGGTATTGCATATACCACCAAACCGGAGAATTTCTGCCCCATCTCTCTCCTGCCTCGGGTGGCCAAGATTGCTGAGGCCTACATCAATTCCATTCTGACAGGATTTCTGGAAAACAACAGCGTGCTTGATGCTTCTCAGAATGGTTTCCGCCCGGGTCACAGCACAGAGTCTGCTCTCCTTGCTGTGACCGAATATCTGAGGGCAGCCTTAGATGCCGGACGCACTTCGGCGCTGATCCTATTAGATCTCAGTGCCGCGTTCGACACGGTATAACACCAGATCCTGCTGCAAAGGTTGGAGGAGGCTGGTATCGAGGGTTCGGCCCTGGGATGGTTTGCCTCTTTTCTTGCGGAGCGAACCTTCAAGGTGGCGGGCCCCCTTTTGCCTCTCTGATACACACTGTGAGACAAGGGGTTCCTCAGGGCTCAGCATTGAGTCCTACGCTATTCAATCTGTATGTCCAACCGTTGGCGGCTGTGGCCTGGAGTCGAGGACTAACTGTAGTATCATATGCTGATGATACTCAGTTGGTAGTAGCACTCTCCGACGACTCCATGCAGGATGCCCTTAAGTTTCGGAGCGATCTTACAGCTGTCGCGGAGTGGATGTCCACTAACTGTCTGCAGCTTAACGCCAGCAATTTGGAGGTTCTGCTGGTAGGGAGAGACTCTGAGCTGTGGAGCGAACGCTGGTGGCTGGCCTCCCTGGGAGTTGCACCCGCCCCCAAACAGGTGGTAAAAAAACTGGGTGTATGGGTAGACTCGGCCCTCAATTTCCAGGTCCAAACCCAAAAAGTTGCAGGCACCTGTTTTGGTCTCCTGCGGGGTCTCAAGCCGCTGCTAGGCTTCTTTGACCCTGCCACTTGACAGTTCATTATCCAGGCTACCGTCATGTCTAGGTTAGACTATGCCAGCTCTTTGTACCTGGGGGTCAACAAGGCGGAAATTCTACGTCTGCAGAGGGTCCAGAATGCGGCTGCCAGAACTCTCCTGGGCCTCCCTAGAACCTGCTCCACGACCAATGCCATCCGCCGACTCCACTGGTTGCCGATGGCTAGGCGTGTCGAGTTCAAGTCTCTCTGCACTGCCTTCAAAATTATGAATTTGTCTTCAACTAGCATTCTGGCAAACCTGCTCTTACCCTATAAGCCAGCATCTGGCGGTCGTCCCTCGGGTGAGGAAGGTGTACGCAGGAGGACGATCTTTCCGCATTTTGGCGGCTAAACTCTGTAACTCTCTCCCGTTGCATATTCATAGTATGGGCAACTACTTGGCCTTTCGTAAGGCCATTAAAACTCACCTTTTCCCTCTGATCTAGGATCTGTCTTCTTCTGCAGCCTCCCATCCTTTTTTGCCGGTTAGCGCTGGGACGCCCCTTTGCTGGGGCAGCTATGCGCTATATAAAACCACGTAACATAACATAACATATAATATTATAGTTTTAAGAACACAACATAATTTTAGAATTACATAACATATTCAGTTTTCCTTTTTTGCGGTTCTCAGATTCTACCGAATTTCACCATACACAGTGATTTCAATGTAGATCATCATACAACAGCAGGGAAAAAAATACAATCAATGAGATTGTAAAAAAAAAACAAATCTGTGTTGAAAATATTTACAACAAGTGCAACTATCTGTTTACCTATCTACAGTTTCTAAATTACATTCTTCAACTACATTAAATCATTTATTTCTCTGAAGTACATTTTGTAAAATATACACTCATTTACATCACGTATAATATAAAGATCAAATATATAAACTACTTCTTTCAAACACAATTTTGCAAATGCAATAAGAATTAGCACAAACAATAATCCAAAAAGTAATTGTTCACATCTTCCCAATAGGCCGAATAATGGTTCCAAATCCATTTGCATTGAAAATATCCAAAATAAAGTCGTTAATTCATGTTCTCATCTTCCCAATAGGCCAAATGATGTTTTCAAAACTTTGGCATCAAAAATATCAGATATGAATTTGGTAATTCATAAGGCAATCTACATTTGAATTCCAAATAAGCATCATTACAATGTGTCCATCCTTTACGGCACTTTAAATACACAGTATAGTGTCCGGATGTTGTAGTAGGTCCATCATGAAAAATAATAGCCACTGCTTTAAAAGTTCTTCCTGAAATTGATACTTGACTTGCCACAAAAATTTTAATTTTGGTTTCCAATTTTCTTCCATCTGCTCTACAACGTTGCAGCATTAAAATGACATATTGTCCAAATCTTTCTAAAAATAATGTTGACAACATTTCTGATTTACAATAAGAACATATCATATCTTGATTAGCTGTTTTTAGTAACTTGTTAAAAGACACTGAATTGCAATCTGGTATTGTCAAATATATGAATCGTTCAGTGTCTATTTCAGTGGTAGAAGAAAATGAACACTCTTCACATTTATGATCCCATCTGTAACTTAGTCCAAATAAATTTTCAATTTCTATTCCTTCATCTTCCAATACTGCAAGCATAAACATAAGAAATTCTTGTGCATCTTGTTGTACATTCAATGTAAATTTCAATGATCCAGTACATATATCCAAAAGATGCCGAAGCAGTATGGATTTTAGTTCTATCAGCTATCAACTTTTGAAAAATATAATGTAGTAAAGAACAGAATCTTTTCTCGCTTTTTTCATAATTTCATGATGAAGATCCTCTAGATAAAACAACATTCACAATTACATTAGCATAGCAGTTGATACCTGAACAATTTTCTAACTGGTATCCTACAATATCATCAACTGTGTCCATTTTCATTTTCGTTGCAGTTTCATCATTCTCTTGAATTGTTTTCTTTTTTTGAATCTCACTGAAATATTTGACATATTTCCATTTTGATACAAAAGGGGATGATGGACGGAACGTTTGAGCCAATCAAACACTCACCCCCAGTCAACTGATCTGGGTTTAATCCATCATCATTCTTTAGCTCACTCCACCACCCCAGTTCAGACATGGCCATATGCAAATCAGTCTGACCCTGTGCCTCATGGGAACAGTCCAGCCCGAACTGCCAAGCCATGTCTTCCCTGGACCGGAAACAAGCATCCTAGGACCGGTTTCTGGCATTTCAGCCGTCATCAGCCAGGCTTGCTTGAATCCAGTGGCAAAGTGAGCAAGGGACCCACGTCTGGGCATACCCCCGCCAACTTAGGGCGACCAAAGCGATACAAAAGGGGATGATGGACGGAACGTTTGAGCCAATCAAACACTCACCCCCAGTCAACTGATCTGGGTTTAATCCATCATCATTCTTTAGCTCACTCCACCACCCCAGTTCAGACATGGCCATATGCAAATCAGTCTGACCCTGTGCCTCATGGGAACAGTCCAGCCCGAACTGCCAAGCCATGTCTTCCCTGGACCGGAAACAAGCATCCTAGGACCGGTTTCTGGCATTTCCAGCCGTCATCAGCCAGGCTTGCTTGAATCCAGTGGCAAAGTGAGCAAGGGACCCACGTCTGGGCATACCCCGCCAACTTAGGGCGACCAAAGCGATACAAAAGGGGATGATGGACGGAACGTTTGAGCCAATCAAACACTCACCCCCAGTCAACTGATCTGGGTTTAATCCATCATCATTCTTTAGCTCACTCCACCACCCCAGTTCAGACATGGCCATATGCAAATCAGTCTGACCCTGTGCCTCATGGGAACAGTCCAGCCCGAACTGCCAAGCCATGTCTTCCCTGGACCGGAAACAAGCATCCTAGGACCGGTTTCTGGCATTTCAGCCGTCATCAGCCAGGCTTGCTTGAATCCAGTGGCAAAGTGAGCAAGGGACCCACGTCTGGGCATACCCCCGCCAACTTAGGGCGACCAAAGCGATACAAAAGGGGATGATGGACGGAACGCTTGAGCCAATCAAACACTCACCCCCAGTCAACTGATCTGGGTTTAATCCATCATCATTCTTTAGCTCACTCCACCACCCCAGTTCCAGACATGGCCATATGCAAATCAGTCTGACCCTGTGCCTCATGGGAACAGTCCAGCCCGAACTGCCAAGCCATGTCTTCCCTGGACCGGAAACAAGCATCCTAGGACCGGTTTCTGGCATTTCAGCCGTCATCAGCCAGGCTTGCTTGAATCCAGTGGCAAAGTGAGCAAGGGACCCACGTCTGGGCATACCCCCGCCAACTTAGGGCGACCAAAGCGATACAAAGGGGATGATGGACGGAACGCTTGAGCCAATCAAACACTCACCCCCAGTCAACTGATCTGGGTTTAATCCATCATCATTCTTTAGCTCACTCCACCACCCCAGTTCAGACATGGCCATATGCAAATCAGTCTGACCCTGTGCCTCATGGGAACAGTCCAGCCCGAACTGCCAAGCCATGTCTTCCCTGGACCGGAAACAAGCATCCTAGGACCGGTTTCTGGCATTTCAGCCGTCATCAGCCAGGCTTGCTTGAATCCAGTGGCAAAGTGAGCAAGGGACCCACGTCTGGGCATACCCCCGCCAACTTAGGGCGACCAAAGCGATACAAAAGGGGATGATGGACGGAACGTTTGAGCCAATCAAACACTCACCCCCAGTCAACTGATCTGGGTTTAATCCATCATCATTCTTTAGCTCACTCCACCACCCCAGTTCAGACATGGCCATATGCAAATCAGTCTGACCCTGTGCCTCATGGGAACAGTCCAGCCCGAACTGCCAAGCCATGTCTTCCCTGGACCGGAAACAAGCATCCTAGGACCGGTTTCTGGCATTTCAGCCGTCATCAGCCAGGCTTGCTTGAATCCAGTGGCAAAGTGAGCAAGGGACCCACGTCTGGGCATACCCCCGCCAACTTAAAGCGACCAAAGCGATACAAAGGGATGATGGACGGAACGCTTGAGCCAATCAAACACTCACCCCCAGTCAACTGATCTGGGTTTAATCCATCATCATTCTTTAGCTCACTCCACCACCCCAGTTCAGACATGGCCATATGCAAATCAGTCTGACCCTGTGCCTCATGGGAACAGTCCAGCCCGAACTGCCAAGCCATGTCTTCCCTGGACCGGAAACAAGCATCCTAGGACCGGTTTCTGGCATTTCAGCCGTCATCAGCCAGGCTTGCTTGAATCCAGTGGCAAAGTGAGCAAGGGACCCACGTCTGGGCATACCCCCGCCAACTTAGGGCGACCAAGCGATACAAAAGGGGATGATGGACGGAGCGCTTGAGCCAATCAAACACTCACCCCCAGTCAACTGATCTGGGTTTAATCCATCATCATTCTTTAGCTCACTCCACCACCCCAGTTCAGACATGGCCATATGCAAATCAGTCTGACCCTGTGCCTCATGGGAACAGTCCAGCCCGAACTGCCAAGCCATGTCTTCCCTGGACCGGAAACAAGCATCCTAGGACCGGTTTCTGGCATTTCAGCCGTCATCAGCCAGGCTTGCTTGAATCCAGTGGCAAAGTGAGCAAGGGACCCACGTCTGGGCATACCCCCGCCAACTTAGGGCGACCAAAGCGATACAAAAGGGGATGATGGACGGAACGTTTGAGCCAATCAAACACTCACCCCCAGTCAACTGATCTGGGTTTAATCCATCATCATTCTTTAGCTCACTCCACCACCCCAGTTCAGACATGGCCATATGCAAATCAGTCTGACCCTGTGCCTCATGGGAACAGTCCAGCCCGAACTGCCAAGCCATGTCTTCCCTGGACCGGAAACAAGCATCCTAGGACCGGTTTCTGGCATTTCAGCCGTCATCAGCCAGGCTTGCTTGAATCCAGTGGCAAAGTGAGCAAGGGACCCACGTCTGGGCATACCCCCGCCAACTTAGGGCGACCAAAGCGATACAAAGGGGATGATGGACGGAACGCTTGAGCCAATCAAACACTCACCCCCAGTCAACTGATCTGGGTTTAATCCATCATCATTCTTTAGCTCACTCCACCACCCCAGTTCAGACATGGCCATATGCAAATCAGTCTGACCCTGTGCCTCATGGGAACAGTCCAGCCCGAACTGCCAAGCCATGTCTTCCCTGGACCGGAAACAAGCATCCTAGGACCGGTTTCTGGCATTTCAGCCGTCATCAGCCAGGCTTGCTTGAATCCAGTGGCAAAGTGAGCAAGGGACCCACGTCTGGGCATACCCCGCCAACTTAGGGCGACCAAAGCGATACAAAGGGGATGATGGACGGAACGTTTGAGCCAATCAAACACTCACCCCCAGTCAACTGATCTGGGTTTAATCCATCATCATTCTTTAGCTCACTCCACCACCCCAGTTCAGACATGGCCATATGCAAATCAGTCTGACCCTGTGCCTCATGGGAACAGTCCAGCCCGAACTGCCAAGCCATGTCTTCCCTGGACCGGAAACAAGCATCCTAGGACCGGTTTCTGGCATTTCAGCCGTCATCAGCCAGGCTTGCTTGAATCCAGTGGCAAAGTGAGCAAGGGACCCACGTCTGGGCATACCCCGCCAACTTAGGGCGACCAAGCGATACAAAGGGATGATGGACGGAACGCTTGAGCCAATCAAACACTCACCCCCAGTCAACTGATCTGGGTTTAATCCATCATCATTCTTTAGCTCACTCCACCACCCCAGTTCAGACATGGCCATATGCAAATCAGTCTGACCCTGTGCCTCATGGGAACAGTCCAGCCCGAACTGCCAAGCCATGTCTTCCCTGGACCGGAAACAAGCATCCTAGGACCGGTTTCTGGCATTTCAGCCGTCATCAGCCAGGCTTGCTTGAATCCAGTGGCAAAGTGAGCAAGGGACCCACGTCTGGGCATGCCCCGCCAACTCAGGGCGTACCAAAGCGATACAAAGGGGATGATGGACGGAGCGTTTGAGCCAATCAAACACTCACCCCCAGTCAACTGATCTGGGTTTAATCCATCATCATTCTTTAGCTCACTCACCACCCCAGTTCAGACATGGCCATATGCAAATCAGTCTGACCCTGTGCCTCATGGGAACAGTCCAGCCCGAACTGCCAAGCCATGTCTTCCCTGGACCGGAAACAAGCATCCTAGGACCGGCTTCTGGCATTCCAGCCGTCATCAGCCAGGCTTGCTTGAATCCAGTGGCAAAGTGAGCAAGGGACCCACGTCTGGGCATACCCCCGCCAACTTAGGGCGACCAAGCGATACAAAGGGGATGATGGACGGAACGTTTGAGCCAATCAAACACTCACCCCAGTCAACTGATCTGGGTTTAATCCATCATCATTCTTTAGCTCACTCCACCACCCCAGTTCAGACATGGCCATATGCAAATCAGTCTGACCCTGTGCTTCATGGGAACAGTCCAGCCCGAACTGCCAAGCCATGTCTTCCTGGACCGGAAACAAGCATCCTAGGACCGGCTTCTGGCATTTCAGCCGTCATCAGCCAGGCTTGCTTGAATCCAGTGGCAAAGTGAGCAAGGGACCCACGTCTGGGCATACCCCGCCAACTTAGGGCTGACCAAAGTGATACAAAAGGGGATGATGGACGGAACGTTTGAGCCAATCAAACACTCACCCCAGTCAACTGATCTGGGTTTAATCCATCATCATTCTTTAGCTCACTCCACCACCCCAGTTCAGACATGGCCATATGCAAAGTGAGCTAAAGAATGATGATGGATTAAACCCAGATCAGTTGACTGGGGGTGAGTGTTTGATTGGCTCAAACGTTCCGTCCATCATCCCCTTTGTATCGCTTGTTCGCCTCTAAGTTGGCGGGGTATGCCCAGACGTGGGTCCCTTGCTCACTTTGCCACTGGATTCAAGCAAGCCTGGCTGATGACGGCTGGAATGCCAGAAACCGGTCCTAGGATGCTTGTTTCCGGTCCAGGGAAGACATGGCTTGGCAGTTCGGGCTGGACTGTTCCCATGAGGCACAGGGTCAGACTGATTTGCATATGGCCATGTCTGAACTGGGGTGGTGGAGTGAGCTAAAGAATGATGATGGATTAAACCCAGATCAGTTGACTGGGGGTGAGTGTTTGATTGGCTCAAACGTTCCGTCCATCATCCCCTTTTGTATCGCTTGTTCGCCCTAAGTTGGCGGGGTATGCCCAGACGTGGGTCCCTTGCTCACTTTGCCACTGGATTCAAGCAAGCCTGGCTGATGACGGCTGGAATGCCAGAAACCGGTCCTAGGATGCTTGTTTCCGGTCCAGGGAAGACATGGCTTGGCAGTTCGGGCTGGACTGTTCCCATGAGGCACAGGGTCAGACTGATTTGCATATGGCCATGTCTGAACTGGGGTGGTGGAGTGAGCTAAAGAATGATGATGGATTAAACCCAGATCAGTTGACTGGGGGTGAGTGTTTGATTGGCTCAAACGCTCCGTCCATCATCCCCTTTGTATCGCTTTGTTCGCCCTAAGTTGGCGGGGGTATGCCCAGACGTGGGTCCCTTGCTCACTTTGCCACTGGATTCAAGCAAGCCTGGCTGATGACGGCTGGAATGCCAGAAACCGGTCCTAGGATGCTTGTTTCCGGTCCAGGGAAGACATGGCTTGGCAGTTCGGGCTGGACTGTTCCCATGAGGCACAGGGTCAGACTGATTTGCATATGGCCATGTCTGAACTGGGGTGGTGGAGTGAGCTAAAGAATGATGATGGATTAAACCCAGATCAGTTGACTGGGGGTGAGTGTTTGATTGGCTCAAACGCTCCGTCCATCATCCCCTTTGTATCGCTTTGTTCGCCCTGAGTTGGCGGGGGTATGCCCAGACGTGGGTCCCTTGCTCACTTTGCCACTGGATTCAAGCAAGCCTGGCTGATGACGGCTGGAATGCCAGAAACCGGTCCTAGGATGCTTGTTTCCGGTCCAGGGAAGACATGGCTTGGCAGTTCGGGCTGGACTGTTCCCATGAGGCACAGGGTCAGACTGATTTGCATATGGCCATGTCTGAACTGGGGTGGTGGAGTGAGCTAAAGAATGATGATGGATTAAACCCAGATCAGTTGACTGGGGGTGAGTGTTTGATTGGCTCAAACGTTCCGTCCATCATCCCCTTTTGTATCGCTTTGTTCGCCCTAAGTTGGCGGGGGTATGCCCAGACGTGGGTCCCTTGCTCACTTTGCCACTGGATTCAAGCAAGCCTGGCTGATGACGGCTGGAATGCCAGAAACCGGTCCTAGGATGCTTGTTTCCGGTCCAGGGAAGACATGGCTTGGCAGTTCGGGCTGGACTGTTCCCATGAGGCACAGGGTCAGACTGATTTGCATATGGCCATGTCTGAACTGGGGTGGTGGAGTGAGCTAAAGAATGATGATGGATTAAACCCAGATCAGTTGACTGGGGGTGAGTGTTTGATTGGCTCAAACGTTCCGTCCATCATCCCCTTTTGTATCGCTTTGTTCGCCCTAAGTTGGCGGGGGTATGCCCAGACGTGGGTCCCTTGCTCACTTTGCCACTGGATTCAAGCAAGCCTGGCTGATGACGGCTGGAATGCCAGAAACCGGTCCTAGGATGCTTGTTTCCGGTCCAGGGAAGACATGGCTTGGCAGTTCGGGCTGGACTGTTCCCATGAGGCACAGGGTCAGACTGATTTGCATATGGCCATGTCTGAACTGGGGTGGTGGAGTGAGCTAAAGAATGATGATGGATTAAACCCAGATCAGTTGACTGGGGGTGAGTGTTTGATTGGCTCAAACGTTCCGTCCATCATCCCCTTTGTATCGCTTGTTCGCCCTAAGTTGGCGGGGGTATGCCCAGACGTGGGTCCCTTGCTCACTTTGCCACTGGATTCAAGCAAGCCTGGCTGATGACGGCTGGAATGCCAGAAACCGGTCCTAGGATGCTTGTTTCCGGGTCCAGGGAAGACATGGCTTGGCAGTTCGGGCTGGACTGTTCCCATGAGGCACAGGGTCAGACTGATTTGCATATGGCCATGTCTGAACTGGGGTGGTGGAGTGAGCTAAAGAATGATGATGGATTAAACCCAGATCAGTTGACTGGGGGTGAGTGTTTGATTGGCTCAAACGTTCCGTCCATCATCCCCTTTGTATCGCTTTGTTCGCCCTAAGTTGGCGGGGTATGCCCAGACGTGGGTCCCTTGCTCACTTTGCCACTGGATTCAAGCAAGCCTGGCTGATGACGGCTGGAATGCCAGAAACCGGTCCTAGGATGCTTGTTTCCGGTCCAGGGAAGACATGGCTTGGCAGTTCGGGCTGGACTGTTCCCATGAGGCACAGGGTCAGACTGATTTGCATATGGCCATGTCTGAACTGGGGTGGTGGAGTGAGCTAAAGAATGATGATGGATTAAACCCAGATCAGTTGACTGGGGGTGAGTGTTTGATTGGCTCAAACGTTCCGTCCATCATCCCCTTGTATCGCTTTGTTCGCCCTAAGTTGGCGGGGTATGCCCAGACGTGGGTCCCTTGCTCACTTTGCCACTGGATTCAAGCAAGCCTGGCTGATGACGGCTGGAATGCCAGAAACCGGTCCTAGGATGCTTGTTTCCGGTCCAGGGAAGACATGGCTTGGCAGTTCGGGCTGGACTGTTCCCATGAGGCACAGGGTCAGACTGATTTGCATATGGCCATGTCTGAACTGGGGTGGTGAAGTGAGCTAAAGAATGATGATGGATTAAACCCAGATCAGTTGACTGGGGGTGAGTGTTTGATTGGCTCAAACGTTCCGTCCATCATCCCCTTTTGTATCATATTTCCATTTTGGACACACTATACGTTTCTCATATACGGGATATTCACCTAAGTTAGGAGCATAAAGTCTTCTTAACTGATTGTACTCTCTTACACAATTCACATCATCACTAATCTTTTCTCATCAAAATCAATCAAATACAAACCAGATAATGTCCTTACTCGAGACTATGCAACATATGCCATGCCTTCTTTAAACACTGTACTTCCAATATTTACCAAAGCACTGTCTACACTTAAACCTTGAGATTTGTGAATGGTTACTGCATATGCTAAAGAAAGAGGAAACTGTTTTCTACGAACATACAAGTATTTTACAAGCAAAAAACGAACACTACAACGTCCAATCTGTTTTACCTCTTCAATCTGATCAAATTTAATCTTCAAAAATTCAATTCCATCTCTGTTCTGAAAATTTACAAAATCAACAACTTTTCCCATTGCTACATTTACTAAACCTTCTTCTACATTCAAATTAATCCGTAAAATTACCCAACAGTTCACACATACATATAAAGTCTTTTCTTAACCTGCAGTCTTAGACACCGACTTTTCCAAAGAATCCAATTTTGACTGTAATTTCTCTGAGAGAAGAATAGTAACTCCTTCGTGTTCCATTTTATCGATAGCTTCCATTTTCAGTTTTGGTTGCTTTTCCAATTTCAAAAGTTCTTGATTGAATGTAGAACACTCTTGCAGTGTAGGCATTAGGCAAACTATAGACTTCTTTTCTCCAATTTATTTGTATATTATTTCAGGTGCTATGTTTTCATTTGGAAACAAGTTAATTAAAAGCCGACTTTGTAAAGCTTCTTTTCCATGTTTTGTTAAAACACCAATTCTTATATCTTGAAGAATCTTTCCATAATGTTCATCACTTGCTTGTCTCATATTCCTAATAAGTTCTTTATATTCAAAATAAGACCAAATGTTGACATTTCCAATACTTCCCAAAGATTTCTTAGTGTCTTCATGGAGAAGTGTTTTAAAAACAGGTTGTCCTTTTACAGGAGTAAATTGTAGTAGGTCACCGAATAGAATTATATGTTTTCCTCCAAATAGAACATCATAATCTGTTTTTAAAATCTGTTGCATTCTTAAATGTACAAAGACAAGCATTAAGTTTGAGACCATGTTCACCTCATCAATGATTAGAAGTTTCATTTTCTTGAGTACCCTTGAAACTTCATAACAAGATTCTCCAGATAGCTTGTGATATTCCAAACTTATTCTCAAGTTCAACTGGTAGCATGAGTAATCGATGTAATGTAATTAACCCTGGGCAAAGCACTACGCTACGCTCGCGTAGTTTGCGAAGTTTGCGCTACTTCGCATAACGCGAATTGCACGTAGCACAGTGCAAACACGCCAGAAGCGTAGTGCAGCGGTCATTTTTGCTTGCTCGCGGTCCTCAACGTCAAGTTGGCGACCGCGAGCAAGCAAAATGACATCCCGGCGAGACTTTTCCTCGTTCGCGATCAGCAACATCAAGCTGCCGATCGCAAGCGTGGAAAATAAACCTCCGGCGAGATTCTCAACGCTGGGAGGTCAGGTTTCTCATTGCGAGTGGTCGCGTATGCTCGCGACCGCTCGCGATGAGAAACTACCAGTCCGCGTTGAGAAAGCTGCCGCCGAGTAAAAATCTACTCGAGCGGCAGTAAAAGACAGCTCGCACTGTGCAAGATGCCGTTTTCAATGATTGCACAGTGCGGACAAGCATCCGGCACTGTGCAATCATTGCGAACAGTGCACTACGCAGTTCGCATAGTGCTACGCGTAGCTCGCGTAGTGCGAACTGCACTTTGCGTAGCTTCGCGTAGCGCTACTTCGCGAACTACGCCAGGCTTAAATGTAATCCCTTTAATGTTGCGTGCTGCTAACCCAGTTGAAGCGGTTACAACACACGATAAATGTGATTCAGTGGTTTTATGTAGATAACTGGTCAAAACTTTAAGAAACTTTTTCGTGTTCCAGCTTGCCCACTGATGTACATTCGAATAGGTTTAAATGATGTGCATCGGCATTCTTTTTTTTCATGCAGTAAACCATGCTGTATCTGTTGTGTCACTTGCTGATATATTTCTTTTTGTTCAATATTTAGTTTTTCTTCTAAGTTTCCCAACTCAATAATATCCTGCTGTGCTTGTTGCATTGCCGTTTCTACTTCATTCATGGCTACTGCTGCTTCATTTTCAAGAATTGGTTGTCCTAGTGGATCTTGACTTAGTAGAGCAGAACTTTGACTATCTTGAGAACTGTCTCTAGCTATTTCAGCTGCAATAGTGGTTTCTTGTTCAATCTCTTCATCTAACATTTGTAGATAAGTTGGAAAAATTGTGCATTGAATGCTATCTTTACATGCATTTAAAGAATCTTCATAGCACTCAAAATCTCCAAGTAATTCCATTTCACTATGCCATGGCTTGAAGAGTTGCAGAGGTGCGAAATAGAAAAAAATCCCTTTTATCTGGAGTTTCACAACTGAGTTTCCTGAGGTTAATAAGATTTCCTTTGGCATGTTTTACCAAACATCCATTACATCCAATTACTGCATATTTTTCTTCACTTATATTTTCTGTAACATTTCTCTTAAAACTGTAATGTTGCAGTTCTTCATAGAGACATATGTTTTCCAGATGTGGACTCCTTTTGGGATAGTACGTATCCAGCATATTTTTTTAACAATATCTGTACTTTCCGGTTCATTCAATTTCTTCGGTAAGTATTCAATTTCTTGTAGAGATTTCAATACTCAATTTTGTGTTGCAGCAAGACCTAGACTTACCCAAATTATTCCTCTTGACTTTGAATATAAACTTGCAGAGGTCAACCGATCCGAACATTCTTAGGATCCAATCTCTCGATGGGAAAGCATCTTCAAACTAAAGCTGTACATTTTGTTACTAAGAGTCTTCTCTTGTGAAATTTCTTCCCACATTTCTTTCAACTCGGTCTTTTCAGATTTCATTATATATGACGTAACATAGCGAGCAACAGCAATCAAATTATCTGCAACATACTGGATATCCATGTTTGCATTCCACATTGCCAAAATCACTGGATTGTAGTCATTAATATACTTTGATTCTTCAGTTCTTTTTATGTTGTAAGTATTTTTCAGAGATTTTCGAGTTATAGTATGCCTTACTGCTGACATGAAACTATTGACTCTTCCTTTTGAAATTACTGGATGTGGGAATCCAAAACGACATTTTGTATAAAATGTTCCCTTTGACGTGTATTTTCGTCAACAATATTTTCCACATCGATGAATTTGAAACTGTAAAACTTGTTGTCTTAAGCTGTTTTCTCCTCCTTTTTTTGGAATGGCACAGGTAACATAGTCTTCAATGAAAGACAATCAGTTTAATCAGAATCAGTTCCAAATTTAGGTGCATTCTTGATCCATAATAGCATGAGGAGCACCTCTGGCTTGGTACTCCTTTCTCCAAAAGAAATCAATAACTTTTCCAAGAGGTGGATTCTTTTTATTGCAGATAAAAGACATAGCTTGAAACCTATGATTAAAATATCTGCACACATTTACAGGATCCAAGGAACACAGTTCTCCAGCTTTCTTCAATTCAATGGTTTTTACATTTGAATTTGCATGTCGTAGAAATTCAAGTAAATCGTCCCATGCATATTCAGCACAGCTAAGCGTAACAAACCACGTAGGGGTTCCTAAGTTTCTTAACATACATTTAAGTTCTCCGTGACAATGATACCAATACTCATTAGTACCACTTTGACACGCCAACAAATTAATTAACTGAGATTCTAAATGATCGTCTCTTTGTTGAACTTTGTCCAAAAATACCTTTACAGAAACATGTGTAAGATGAACTCCCGTTTTTAATATGTGGTTCACTGCATATGAAAGTCCAGACAAGTCACTTTCAAACAGAAGATGAAATAAATATGGAATACACTGTCGAAATCTTGGATCTTCTGAGTACAATCTTGTTGTGTGATATTCTGAAGCTGGAATCTGTACTGGTCATTCATCATATCGTCCACCTTTTCCAGTGGGGAAGAGCTGTGGAAAACAACGAGCTTCTAAACTTTTTTCCCATACACTCATGGGAGTTCCCTTCGCTTTCTTCATTTGGAATAATTCAAAAGTGTTTCCGATAACTTCTTTTGAATGTAGAGGATGTATACTGTAATGTTCATACATTTATTCACTCATGGAGTTGTCCACTTTTTCTATTTGGCCAGTTGAAATTTCTCTATCATCTTCTAAAGATATTTCTTGTTCTTCCACATATATATTTTTATAATAAATATTGTTTTGTACAAGATATAATGTAGCCTTTTGAAGTTTGGTGACATCTACTAACTCTTGCCATATTTTCCGACTCTTTGTTGGTACACCATTAACTAGAATAACTACAGGCTCACTTTCCTCTCTCTCTATACCAACAGTTTCAATATTTTTCTTAAAATCTAAAGGTAAATACACAACTCTCCCTTTTAAACCTCTTTGTAAATCTGTTGGAGGCAGCTTACCTGTTTTAGGCTCCATACGAACTATAGCCTGAAACGGATGCACAGATTGAATACGAATGGACTCATACGTATTTGAATCTACCAGTTCCGGAGGAATAGTTACCAACTCTAGGTTGTTATGTACAGCTCTAGCTGGCATTTTGTTCTCTTCTAATTTGTTGTAAAAATATTTACAAATACGTTGATCACTACCCAACTCAAAACGACCTTCCACCAACAAATAAGCACCAAATTGCTCCTACATATCATTGTTTTCCTTTTCACTTTTTAAATACACATCAACATTCCTAGTTTGACTTCTATAGTGAGTACGTCGACAACAAATACAAACATAGCTTGGTTTTTCACAAGAAAGTACCTTAAGCTTTGTAATTTCTTCTACAAACTTCTCAGTAGTACTATCTTCTACCTCTTCTTCAACACCTACACTTATCAAACTCTCACTTTCTATACACTCCTCTTGAGCACCAAAGAAACGAAACTGTATATCATCAGAAACTTTTTTTACATCCAATACTGAACCATGCAAAAGAGCTGTGTTTATTTCACTTAACGATAATGCAGGACTTTTCACATAGTACAATCTTCCTACTAACTTCCGCATTTCTGAGTGATATACTGCTAACATTCTTAAATGATGAAAAGTACTTCGACACACTTTTCTTGAAGACAAGCCAGAGAATGACCCTGCAAGTTAGTATATTTTCTCACTTTACAAGGATCTAGTCCTTGCAACATCTTAATCTTCTGTTTAACACTTTATTTTACCATAATCTCGTAAGAAATTTTGTAATATATCAATAGATTCCTGTCGTATACTACAAATACTACTACAATCCCACTTATACACTGGAGCTTGTGTACATCTCCCTTGAACTTCTTCAGCTATTATTTCTTCCACATTTCTAGGAACCATCTCTTCTTTTTTAATTGGACAACCATTTTTAACCTCATAACAACGACCAGTGGTATCAACTGCATGAACTAATGTATTTTGTTGAAAATAGCTTTCTTCATTAAAAAAAGGTTCAGTACTAGAAGTGTGCTTCCATTCTTCCGAATTGTTTTTGCAAAAGTTAGTTCTATTAACCAGTCTTTTTCTTTTACTTTTCTCCTTCATAAAGTGCATTGTTTTATTCAATGTTCTTTTTCTCTTCAATACTAATATAAACATTCTTCTTTTCAATTTAAATGCCTTTTTGACTACACTTTCAATCTGTTGTTTTTCTTGTAAAATGCTGATCTTCTTTTATATTTTTTACAATCTTTCAATAATTTTGTAGTACTCTACTTTTATACATTCTCTTCCTAATGTCTTTATATTATTTCATCCTTCTTTCAACATAGATTGTTTTTCCATAACCTGTTTTTCCATTAATTTGTCCTTTTCCGTTTCCTTCTGATTGGTTGTAGTACTTTTCTTTCTGTTTTCCCCATTTTGAAAATTCATTACATTCTTTAAAAGTCTTTTCACAAATCCTTTAGTTCTCTTACCAGAAGACTTTTTCTTCAACATCACATGTTGTACTTCATCTAATTTCTGCTTTTCTCTCTCCTTTAAATAGTACTGTTTTTTTGTTGTCTTTTCTTTTGCACTTTTCTTGTCATACTGAATCTTTCTTAATAATTATGGAGAATATCTGGAAAAAAAGAAAAGTTTAAAAACATTCTAAAAATTATTTAATATTATTAAAGTAATTATATACAAATATTCCCATCTATAAATAAATAAATACATTCAATTTAAAAGGTACAGACATATGCATATATGATTTTCAGAATATAGTGAGACTTACAGCTGACACATGTCGTAGGTTTTTGCTTTATATTTGCCTAGGCCCAACACCCTGAGCATTACTAGAATGGTGAAGCAGCAGCACAAAAGTGAGGTTTAAGGCATGTTAGGAGATGGATGAGTTATTACAGTACTTTGTATAAGTCTGTACAAAAGTTCACTTGAAGTATGCACATAAATATAGGTGTGTATTTGAAATGGAAATACTTTCTAAACCTCTCTTGCTTCTTTCTGCACTCCTCTTGCTTCATTCTGCAACCCTCATGCCCCTTTCACACCACTCTTCCCTCTTTCTGCACCGCTCTTCCCTCTTTCTGCACCTCTCTTGTTTCTTTCTGTATCCCTCTTGCTTCTTTCTCCACCCCACTTCCCCCTTGCTACATCTCTGTTGCTTCTTTATGCACTTCTCTTACTTCTTTCTGTACATCTCTTGCTTCTTTCTGCATCCCTCTTGCTTCTTTCTGCAAACCTCATGACTCTTTCACACCCCTCTACCCGCTTTCTGCACCCCTCTTACCTCTTTCTGCACCTCTGTTCCTTCTTTCTAGACTTCTTTTGTTTCTTTCTGCACCTCTCTTGTTTCTTTCTGTATCCCTCTTGCCTCTTTCTCCACCCCACTTTCCCCTTTCTGCATCTCTTTTGCTTCTTTATGCACTTCTCTTACTTCTTTCTGCACCTCTCTTGCTTCCTTATGCACCCATTGTGCCTCATTCTGCACCCATCTTCCCTCTTTCTGCACTCCTCTTGCCCCTTTGTGCACCTCTGTTGCTTCTTTCTGCACTTCTTTTGTTTTTTTCTGCACCCCTCTTGCCTTTTTCTCCTCCTCTGTTCATTCTTTCTGCACTTCTTTTGTTTATTTCTACACCTCTCTTGCTTCATTCTGCACCCCTGTTGCTTCTTCATGCACCCCTTGTGCCTCTTTCACACCCCATTTCCCTCTTTCTGCACCCCTCTTGTATCTATTATACCTCTGTTCCTTCTTTCTGCACTTCGTCCGTTTCTTTCTGCACCTCTCTTGTTTCTTTCTCTATCCCTCTTGCCTCTTTCTCCACCCCACTTCCCCCTTTCTGCATCTCTATTGATTCTTCATGCACTTCTCTTGCTTCTTTCCGCAACTCTCTTGCTTCTTTCTGCACCTCTCTTGCTTCTTTCTGCACCCCTCATGCTTCTTTCTGCATCCCTCCTCTCTCTTTCTGCACTACTCTTCCCTCTGTCTCCACCTCTGTTGCTTCTTTCTGTACTTCTTTTATTCCTTTTTATACCTCTCTTGCTTCTTTCTGCATCCTGCTTGCCTCTTTCTCCACCCCTCCTCCCCCTTTCTGCATCTCTGTTTCTTCTTTTTGCACTTCTCTTGTCTCTTTCTGCACCTCTGTCCCTTCTTTCTGCAACCCTTATGTCTCTTTCTGTACCCCTCTTCCGTCTTTCTTCTCCCCTCTTGCTTCTTTCTGCACCTCTGTTGCTTCTTTCTCAACCTCTCATGCTTTTTTTGCACCCCTCTTGCTTTTTTCTGCACCTCTCCTACCTCTTTCACACCCCTCTTCCCTCTTTCTGCACCCCTCTTGCCTCTTTCTGCACCTCTGTTCCTTCTTTCTGCACACATTAAAACTAAAGAAGCTGCACTTCTCATTTCAAGTAGAGACCTAAAATCATGTGGTGTATTTCATGTAAACCTTTCACAGACGAATATAAAGAAGCAACCTATCACATATGTATGCTGTAAGTGTCACCATCTTCCTGAAAATATCCATGCATATGTTTGTACGCCACATAAATGTAGGTGTCTATGAACATATGTCTCTACTTACTCATATACTCTGATATGTGTTATCCATCTGAAGATGCTACATGTGTCATGATTCTGCCATGTCAGATTCCTGGTGCACCTTGTCTGGCACCTGTTTACTGTTTTCTATTGTCTTTGCCAATGCTTGTTGTGACTTTGCCATTTGTCTGTGCCAATGCTTGTTGCAGACTATGATGTTATCAAGGCTTTTTGTCCCTTCTCAGCTCCAGTAGTTTACCTGTGAGCTGGAATCAGTAAGCTAATAGGGACCACACCCTGTTCTAGAAGCTTCTTCCTGAGCCCTTTAAATAGGGGCCACACCCTGTTCTCATTGCTGGTTATTGAGAACCCTGAACTTGAGCAGCAGCTGTTCCTGTTCTCCGGTTGCTGAAAGAAGATTCCGGTTGCAGCAAGAAGACTTCTGTTTTCTTTTCCCAGGTTGTAGATCCTCTCTCAGCTACAATCAGGTAGGATCGTTCCTTTCTTAACCAACAGCATCGTGAAAGGAACTACGTGCTGTTTTTGTTATTTTGCATTTTGAAAGAAAGTTGCATATCGCGCTGAAGTGCTTTTGAGCATTTACATGTTTGGTAATTTTGGCACTGTTGTACATCGCGCTGAAGCTTCCTTTAGTCATTTACATGTTTGGTAATTTTGGCATTTTTGTACATCGCGCTGAAGCGCTCTTTGGTCATTTACATGTTTGGTGATTTTGGCAAGTTGGCACATTGCGCTGAAGTGCTCTTTGGACATTTACATATTGATGACTCTGGCATTTTGGGCACATCGCGCTAAAGCGCTCTTGGGGGCATTTGGATCCAAGATGGCCACCGGAGAGGAGCACCCCTAGGATGCTCCAGGCTGGGGATATTCATCACTTTTAAATCCCTGTTTTAGCCTTGTCATCCACCGCCCTCTCCCTCCAATCGCCAATACTCTTTCATCTAACTTGAATCTGGGACAACCTGATCAAATAAAGAAATAAATGAAAACTTCTAAAATTACAGTCTTCCTCAATCCTACCCATTCAACGGTTCTCTAAGGACGGACTCCTCCACGACTGCTGCTCCACTGGAGACGGACCAGATCGCCCACGCTGCGCCGATCCCTTGGACTTCGCGAACGGTGCTGCTTGTTTCGGCGGGGACTGGCGACATTTGCAGGATGAATTGCCACTACTGCGACATCCCCCTGGGCTGTGCTTGCCGTGGCCGCTGCTATAGGGGTGGGCTGTTGGGTTCCTCCACAGCTCCGATGCCCGCAGGACGAATTGCCACTACTGCCACAACCCCTGGCCCATGCTTGCCGTGGCTGCTGCTTAGGGGCGGGCTATTGGATTCCTGTTGGATTCCTCCGCAGCCCCGTGTGGATCGTGGTAGCGGTGAACTTCATGAATCACAAAAGGAAGCGTCATTTGCAGCAGAGTTAATGACTTCGGAGGGACATTTACCTGCGGCCGTGCTGGTCAAGTTTTCGGTGGTCTGAAAATGGACTGTGGATCCCCTGGAGTCCACCCCAGCAGGGACGTGGTCATCGAAGGAGGCGGCGTTCGGCATCGGTCCTAGTGCAGCAACATCGATGAGGAAGTGTGCAGATCCCCGGGAGTGCTCCGCTGCAGGAGCGGTATCAGTGGCGGGTGGAGACCCTCCCTCCTTACCCATTCGTGAAATGCAGGGGGCGCGGGAAGAACCCCGTCATTTTAATCATTTACCCAGCACATCGGTGGCTTTGCCCAGCTAATAATTATAAGGATAATGGGCTCAGGAGACGATCGCTGGTCCTCGGGAGGCTACCCCGATCGGCAGGTGAGGAGCTAGACCTTGTGAGCTGACTTTGCTATTGGTTTAATTTAGGTAGCCCCCTGCCACAGGCATAATTATTGATTTTTCTTGCACAATTGTCGTTTCTGTTGGCAGGGTGAAGTCCCATTTTAGGTTTGTTCAAAAACTTCACCAGAGCCCTACTGCAAAATGGCCGGTCTAACAACTTAATTAGAGATAGGACTACTCATTCATCACCATCGCTGGAAAGAGACATAGGACAATGATTCAAGGTTTATTACAAAAATGTGTTCAGGGAAAGTGACAGAGGACTACGTCCCTAAGAAACCAGTTTCATTGAAAGAGCTATAGGACTACTCCTTAGATCAGAGCTAACATGGCAGCCATCTTAGAGTGGTATACAGGAATATAGAGGAGCTTGAAACTAGTTCGCCCCACAGAACGCTAAGTCACTTAAGGAAGATTGAAACCTCGTCATTGTACTATCAATAACACACAAGCACACAAGCTAAGATACCTCTATAATTATCCTCCTTCTACTAGGTTGACATCAATAGAGGATTATTAATAATAATAAGATACTGAATTTATCTTTCACAATCATGACTGGAGCACATCTGAAACCTGAAGGAAGGAATTCCCACTCAATCTCGTACCCCCCTAATCTTTCTAAAAATGCGTCCAAAACTTTTAAGCATAACCTACTTAGAAGAAACCCTGAAACCTTAATCTTAGACCCCTCCCTCAACCCAAAAAAGGCGCTATTATTAACGACCTAATTTTTTTTACTTCCAAAATGTCTAAATGGCGCAATACCCTAAATAATCTGTTGAAGGTACAGGAATTGAGAAATATTCCTTATGGCACTAAGATGCTAATAACACCTTCACGAAAACTAAGAGCAACGCTAAATATAACATGCTACAAAAATGGCACAATTCTCATTCAAGCCGCAAACAAAGATCTGGAATGATTCGACGAATACTTCTCAACCTTTAAAGAACATGTCCTCAACAGCCCTCCCTCTAGAATCCGTCCAAATAACAATTCGCAAGCCAGTTCCCCACACAGGAATCAATCTGCTCTGATAGTAAACATCATCGCTAATGAGCCCCAACAGTCGAATCAAGCTGATTTGATAGAAAGCAGCATCGCTAGTGAGCCCCTACAGGTGAAACAGGATTCAAGTAGCTCCATAGCTATGAGTAATAGCCCACATCTGTCCAAATCAACAGTATCCACAACCAACCACAGAGCCTATAGCTCCGAATCAAGCCCAAACACCGGTTCTAACCCAATACTGGAAACAGGCATTAGATTGGAGTCAACAGTCTTAGACCAGGATAAAGGGGAGAAGTATTCATAGGACTGACAATAAGAAACGTGAAACATCAGCAAGTTACAAGGAAATAGGCACAGTAAAGCCAAACAGTAGCCCCAATCCCCCAGAGTCAATTTATGCTAGCATACCATCAGGGTCATGCGTACAACTTCCTATCACTCTTCAACCTAGAATGGAGTCTGAGAATCGCAGTGCCCCCCACCCTAATATGGAGCTCAAAAATCTCAACTCGCAATCCATCAAGACCTATAAAGCCATTCAACTCGCTATCAGAGACATGAAGAACCTTCTACGCCTTTCAGAAAAATGTCTAGCAAAATGGGAGTTCATACAGAAATCCACCCACGAAACACAGAAGAAACAAAAGCCTATCCCTATGGTAGCGACAAACAGACTACTCCGTCCCCGTAATCAACTTAGCTATCTGACAGACAACGAGATACAAACCCTTTTATGATCCTATGATCCAGCCACTATTCCTCCTACTAAGGTAGATGAACACAGGATTCAGTCAGTCCCAACCAACGCATACAGAGTCGCTAAGACTAGCAATAGATCACTAAATGCCAACAACCTAAAAAATATGATAATAAGTCCTGAAAATCTAGACTCTTCAACGATAAATCCACAGAAACTCATTAGGTGTATCCTACTCAACTGTAGGTCAGCAAAGAAACATGCTGCAGACATAGCCGACCTCATACTAAACCAGGAAATCGACGTAACTATACTAACAGATTCATGGCTATCTGACTCTTCCTCCCCTTGCCTAAATATATTAGTCCCCCCGGACTATTGCATTTGGAGACTAGACAGGCCAATCAAAAAGGGGGAGGCATCACCTTTATACATAGATCTGACTTTGCCATCCCGAAAATTCAATCTGAACCTTTTGAGTCATGTGAGTATCTTGGTATGTCCTTAAGATCCTCCGATAATCAAATTTGCAAACTTCACACATTCTATCACCCCCTGGCAAAAACACCAGGTTCATAGACCAGCTGATAGAAATCATCACAGCAAACTCTACCCCTCATTCCAATGATATTTTCTTAGGAGACTTCAACCTTCATTGGGAGGATCATTCTGACAATCAGATCAATCTACTCAAAGCCTTCCTTGAAGATCAATCGCTGGTCCAAGAATGTCTGCTACCAACCCACTCTAAAGGCTCTACCTTAGACTGGATCATAGCGAAAGAAAAAGCTTTAGATAAAATTGAAATCACCCCATGTGATTGGTCTGATCACCACATCATTACTTTCCAAATACCCTTCACAAAACCAAAAGCTTCCTTACAATCAAAAAAACCCAGAAAATGGATGCGTGACACTAGAGGGCTCAATATGGAGATGGTCGCAGCACGCTGTGAGATAGAATTGCAACCTCCTAATAATATGGTGGACGTCAGTGACCTCACGAAGTATTACAATAACACAATGTCGAGAATTATTGAGGACATAGCCCCGCTAAAATTCAAAGGATCCCTGACAAAGATAAAAACCCTTGGTTTAACGGTGACCTCAATGAAGAAAGACGGTCACTCAGACTCACAGAGCGGAAATGGCGACAACACCCTTCCTCACCCCATCTAATACAACTAAGACTGGCCAGGAAAGCATACAATAAAAGCATTCTAAACTCAAAAAAAGACTTCTTCAGGAAAGAACTGGACAACGCAAAAAATAGACCGAGGAAACTATTCGATCTGCTAAAAGATCAATCCAATAAAACGGCCAAATCTGCACCAAATAGTACAAATTCGAATTTAAGTAGTGAAGATTTCTCCTCCTTTTTCACAGCCAAAGCCAAATTGATGGAGGTGGAGCTAAAAAAAGCAGCTGAAGGCCCTTGTATCACTAAGAGCACCCAGATGAGGTTCAACTGCAAACAGCTCTGGAAACGCCTAAAAATAATGCGAGATGGTCAGAATGCAAGCCTTTCAGGAACCTAGATATTGCAAAGATCATCTCGTCCATTAAACCAAACAATCACTACAACGATCCTTTACCTGCAAAGTGTTGGTCTTCAATAAACCAACTGCTCATCCCAATCTTAAAAAAACCAACAGAGAACCCCTCTGACCCTAACAATTTCAGACCAGTAACAAATATTCCTATGCTACCCGAAGTCCTGGAAAAATGCGTACAACAACAATTGAGCCAACATATCTCTGAATTCAATCTGTTGAATGATTTCCAATCAGGATTTAGACCTAACCATAGTACTGAAACAGCGATTCTGCACATCGTGGATGACGCTCTACTTGCCCTCGACCGCAATGAAACCTGTCTCCTAATCTTGCTCGACCTCTCTTCCGCATTCGACAAGGTTAACCATGCCAAAATACTAGATTGCATGAAAAAACAGGATGGGATTAGAGGCTACAGTCCTAAAATGGTTTAGATCGTTCTTAGAGAATAGAACGCAAAAATTCACAGTCAACCAAACATTATCAGCTTCTTCCAGAAATGCGATCGGAGTTCCCCGGCACTAATCAATCTGTACGTAGAGCCAGTCACAGAAACCTTACAACGAGCAAACATCTCCTTCCACATGTACGCAGATGACACACAGCTGTACATCAAGACTACATCGACAGAAGAGATAGATATCATGAATCAAGCACTAAAGAGTACCATCCATTGGCTAACCAGTAATCACTTGAAGCTTAACCCCCATAAAACAGAATTCCTGCTGATTTCCCCACAGAAAAGCGCTACGAACATCCTAGAGTGGAACAATCTGATCACGGCACTAAACTGTACACCGAGGATTGTTGATTCTACCAAATCCCTGGGAATCATACTAGACAAAAACCTGAATATGCTATCTCATATCAGCACAATGGCAAAAAATGCTCGGTTCCACTTAAGCTACCTCAGAAAACTGAAACCCTTCTTAAATAAGTCAGACCTTAAAACAGCAGTCCAGCACTAGTAACATCAAGGATCGAGTGCGGTTGCACAGCCCTAGCTGGTCTCCCTAAGATTTCAACAGCCCCACTGAAAGCCTGTCTCAATGTGGCCACAAGACTTATAACTGGCTCCAGGAAATTCGACCACATCACCCCTCATCTGAAAGCGCTTAACTGGCTGCCTTACGAAGCGAGAATACAACTAAAAATGGCATGCATTACTCACAAAGCGATACACCAGTGTACCTAGCCCAGAAAATCACACTATCAGGAGGATGCCGTGTCTCCAGGAGCCATGGCGATCTATTACTAAAACCGGCCCGATTCCGTAAGAAAAGAACTTATGACCGAGCATTCTCTGGTGCAGCGCCTAGAATTTGGAACGCTCTCCCCCCTAACATTAGAAGAATTTCGTCATTCTCTGCTTTCAAAAATGAAGCCAAACCTTTTAACATGAGCAAATACCTCCCATACTCGCAGCAGACTCGCCACTATCATTGTTCCTCCAGGTTTATACGCATGCTACCTCTCATCGAACTATAACCTCTTTGGGGTATTGTATATATGTTTATTAAGCTTTAATGTTTTTTGCAAAATCATTGATCGGTAACAAAACTGTTTATTGATATGCAAATGTGAAGCGCTCTGATACCCCACTCAGGGTCATGTTCGCGCTATAGAAAACACCAAATAAATAAATAAATAAATACAATTTGCATACCTGATGACTTTGGCATTGTGTCACATCGTGCTGAAGCGCTTCCTGGACATTTGCATATTTTGAACTCTGATACATAGCGCTGAAGCGCTCCCTTGGGCGTTTGAATATTAATCTTCCTCATTAGCATATGTAACGTGTTGTGTATTGCAAAAAGGTTGTTGGAAGTACCACTGTGATATTTAACAGTGGTTAAATCACATCATTACGGAAACATTGTGTCTAAAAGCCAAGTGGCTCTTTATGAATGTGTGCTTCGTTTTGAAACATGGTTGTTTAGCCATAACATTGTATCCTTGAGAATTATAGGAACAGAAATTGTCAGTGAAGCCTGAGAAGACGTACACAACGACTGTTCTATGCATAACCTGCTTTTCTTTTACAGGTATGTTGTCATTGCTTAACCCATGTTAAATATAGTCAAAGAGTTTACGAAGCACAAAAGGAAAGTTAATCAAGGACAACGTCTCGTTCCAGGACTCTCTCCTCGCAGTACCCACCCTAATTCCCTTCCCCCCGTCTAGCCACTTTGATACTCAGTGCAGTTAAGCTTGAGTCAAGGCTGCTGGAAGGTGGGCTTCTTGAGGGTACTGCTCCTGAGGAACCCAGCAGAATTTTACCAGTTCTGACAGAATAACCAGCCCACGAAATTGGTGCCTCCTGAGCAGTATCTTCAGGATGGCCACCTTGGAAGATTTGTGTGCTATGTTGGGAACCATGCAGAAAGAACTGTCAGCTGCTAGGCAGGAAACTGCGGCGTTAGCTAATAGGGTCACTCATTTACAGACAGAACTAGCGCCGTCATGTGCTCCTGAGGTAGTTGCTGCCAGTAGCTCAAATCCATCTATAGTATCGGTAACGGTTCCAATGACTTTTCCTTTGGCACCTCCGGAAAGGTTTGCAGGTGAACCCCACAAATTTCAAACCTTTTTAACGCAAGTGCAGTTACACTTTATGGTTAAACCCACATCCTTCCCCGATGCTCAATCGCGAATCGCCTTCTTGATCTCTTATTTAAGTGGAGATGCTGCCATGTGTGCAGTCCCTCTTGTGCAATCGGATGACCCATTGCTTTATAGTTGGTCTCGCTTCAAAACGGAATTTGAAAAGGTCTTCGACCGAAGAACAATAACAGGATCAGCTGATTGAGAGTTATTAGAACTCAAACAGAGAAATAAAGACCTGGTCCATTATCTAACCCAATTCAATCGCTTAATAGCAGAAACAAATTGGCCAGAGGACAAAAAGGTGGCCTTATATTATCAAGGCCTAAGAGACGAATTAAAAGATTTGATAGTTCCAACAGACCCTCAACCTAGAACATGTGAAGACCTAATAGCCTTAAGTCTTCGGTTAGACCACAGAGTTTCGGATCGTAAAGGAGACAAAAAACGATTGGAGTTCAGACCTTCCATTCGACCTAAAAAAAAAACACACTTTGTATCACAGGATACTAGTGAACCAATTGAGATTGGAGGTATACGAAAACACTTAACCTCTGAAGAAAAAGAGTCTCGTCGGAAAAAAGGTCTATGTCTATATTGCGGTAAAAAAGGACATTTTGTCAAAGACTGCTTAGCAAAGCCAAATACAACTGCGGCCAAAGTGGGAAACTAGAATATTCGGGGAGCAGCCAGGAGACTTTCTCAAGTACTAAATCTTTGCCTCCTGATCAATCTGTTGCCAACACATTGCAAATCTCCATTCCCCAACTAGTATTAAACGTACAATTCACCATTTCTCAGCAAGAGCCTAAAACTGCGGTGGTCATGGTGGATTCTGGAGCCACCGGCAACTTTATCGATGCCGCTTTCGCAACAAAATTAGAAATACCTACCTTAGTAAAAACAAAACCAGAAATGGTTCATGCGGTAGATGGCAAACAATTAACATCTGGACTGATTATCCATTCTACTATTAAAGTAACTATGACATGTTGTACTCAGGATCAAACGCACGTGGAGGAAATATCCTTTGATATCATTGATGCTCCCCAATTTGGTATCATCTTCGGGATGCCTTGGTTGACCGACCATAATCCCACAATAGACTGGTTTAAGAGAAGTGTTACTTTTCAGTCAGAATGGTGTCAACAGGAATGTTTACACCCGCAAGAAAATACGTCCAAACTCTTAGTTCAAGATCATACCAAGTCTACAGCTCATTATATCGCTATAGCTGCGGAGCAGGACATAGAAATACCTGCAGTGTATGAAGAGTTCCGAGATGTATTCTGTGAGAAAAGTGCTGAGATCCTTCCCCCTCACAGAACATACGACTGTGAAATAGACCTTGTACCTGGTGCCAAGATTCCCTGTAGCAGGATCTATGCACCTACTGAACAAGAGAACCAACATCTTAGAGACTACCTAGACACATTTTTGAAGAATGGTTTCATTCGCCCTTTCAAGTCTCCGGCCGCGCCCCCTCTGTTTTTTGTGCCCAAAAGTAATGGGGAATTATGCACGTGCATAGACTATCGCGCTTTAAATAACATTATGATTAAAAACCTATATCCTTTGCCACTTATCCCCGTTCTCTTGGACCAGGTAAGATCAGCAACTATATACACCAAGTTGGATCTGAGAGGGGCATACCATCTTGTACGTGTCCGAGCCGGAGACAAGTGGAAGACCGCTTTTTGAACTCGTTTTGGCTTGTTCGAATACTGCGTAATGCCCTTTGGCTTATGCAACGCCCCTGCGGCGTTTCAATTTTTTTTTAAATGATGTCTTACGAGATTTTCTTGACAGGTTCGTCATTGCTTACATTGAAGATTTGTTGATCTATTCACAGTCTGTCTCAGAACATGAGAAACATATAAAACTGGTATTAAACACCCTGCGCCAACATGGCCTGTTCTGTAAACTATCTAAGTGCAAATTCCACACCTACAAAGTGGAGTTCTTAGGTTCCATATTGTCACCTCAAGGAATCACAATGGCACCCAGAAAAATTCAGGCAATATTAGACTGGCCAGAACCAACCTCATGAAAGATATCCAGCGATTTCTAGGATTTGTGAATTTTTATCGTCGCTTCATCAAGCAGTTTTCCAGCAAAAGAAGTCCTTTAACAAAATTGCTAAGGAAACATGTTCCGTTCCAATGGACGCCAGAAACCAAATCTGCCTTTCAAACCCTTAAAACTGCATTTACAACAGCCCCTGTTTTAAATCATCCAGACATCAATCAGCCTTTCATAATTGAAGCGGATGCTTCAGACACTGCAATTGGGGCAATTCTATCTCAAAAGGATGAACAAACTAATCAAATACATCCCATAGCATTCCTATCCAAAACATTTTTACCTGCTGAGATGAACTATACAGTGGCTGAAAAAGAACTGTTGGCTATTTGTCTCGCCTTTAAAGAATGGCGCCATTATCTTCTAGGTGCAAAGCATATGGTGACTGTCTATACGGACCATCGTAATCTCCAGTTTTTATGATGTGCTCGAGCTTTGACACCTCAACAGTTACGTTGAACCTTATTCTTTGCAGAATTTAATTTTGTTATTACGTTCAGACCTGCCAAAATAAATAACAAGCAAAAGACACACAATTGACGGACGGAATGCAGAACAAATCAAAACATTCACCCCCAGTCAAGAGATCTGGGTTAAATCCATCATTCTTTTGCTCACCATGCCAACCCAGTTTAGACCTGGCCATATGCAAATCAGTCTTGACCCTGTGCCTCATGGGAACAGTCCAGCCCGAACTACCAAGCCAGGTCCTCCCTGGACTGGAAACAAGCATCCTAGGGCCGGTTTCGGGGTTTCACCCCTCATCAGCCAGGATAGCTTGATTCCAGTGGCACAGTGAGCCCGGGACCCATGTCTGGGCATACCCGGCGCACTTAGGGCAAGAAAGCAAAAGACACACAATTGATGGACGGAATGCAGAACAAATCAAAACATTCACCCCCAGTCAAGAGATCTGGGTTAAATCCATCATTCTTTTGCTCACCATGCCACCCCAGTTTAGACCTGGCCATATGCAAATCAGTCTTGACCATGTGCCTCATGGGAACAGTCCAGCCCGAACTGCCAAGCCAGGTCCTCCCTGGACTGGAAACAAGCATCCTAGGACCGGTTTCGGGGTATCACCCCTCATCAGCCAGGATAGCTTGATTCCAGTGGCACAGTGAGCCCGGGACCCACGTCTGGGCATACCCGGCGCACTTAGGGCAAGAAAGCAAAAGAAACACAATTGATGGACGGAATGCAGAACAAATCAAAACATTCACCCCCAGTCAAGAGATCTGGGTTAAATCCATCATTCTTTTGCTCACCATGCCACCCCAGTTTAGACCTGGCCATATGCAAATCAGTCTTGACCCTGTGCCTCATGGGAACAGTCCAGCCCGAACTGCCAAGCCAGGTCTTCCCTGGACCGGAAACAAGCATCCTAGGACCGGTTTCGGGGTTTCACCCCTCATCAGCCAGGATAGCTTGATTCCAGTGGCACAGTGAGCCCGGGACCCACGTCTGGGCATACCCGGCGCACTTAGGGCAAGAAAGCAAAAGACACACAATTGATGGACGGAATGCAGAACAAATCAAAACATGCATCCCCAGTCAAGAGATCTGGGTTAAATCCATCATTCTTTTGCTCACCATGCCACCCCAGTTTAGACCTGGCCATATGCAAATCAGTCTTGACCCTGTGCCTCATGGGAACAGTCCAGCCTGAACTGCCAAGCCAGGTCCTCCCTGGACCGGAAACAAGCATCCTAGGACCGGTTTTGGGGTTTCACCCCTCATCAGCCAGGATAGCTTAATTCCAGTGGCACAGTGAGCCCGGGACCCACGTCTGGGCATACCTGGCGCACTTAGGGCAAGAAAGCAAAAGACACACAATTGATGGACGGAATGCAGAACAAATCAAAACATTCACCCCCAGTCAAGAGATCTGGGTTAAATACATCATTCTTTTGCTCACCATGCCATTGCATATGGCTGGGTCCAAACTGGGGTGGTGTAGTGGGCAAAAGAAAGATGGATTTAACCCAGATCTTTTGACTGGGGGAGAATGTTTGCATTGTCAGCATTCTGTCCATCATTTGTTTGCTGTAACACTTTTCGCCCTAAGTGGGATGGGTATGCCCAGACGTGGGTCCCTTGCTCACTGTGCCACTGGATTCAAGCTAGCCTGGCTGAAGAAGGGTGACATACCCTGAAACCGGTCCCAGGATGCTTGTTTCCGGTCCAGGGAGGACCGGGCCTGGCAGTTCGGTCTGGACTGTTCCCATGGGGCACAGGGTCAAGACTGATTTGCATATGGCTGGGTCCAAACTGGGGTGGCGTAGTGGGCTTACGAACGATGAATTTAACCCACATCTTTTGACTGGGGGAGAATGTTTGCATTGTCAGCATTCCGTCCATCATTTGTTTGCTGTAACAAAAATAAATAACAAAGCAGATGCTTTATCTCGATGCGAAACTGCAGATGAAAAAACAAAAAAGGCAATTACACCTCCATCCATAATTCCAAAAGAACAAATTATCGGAGTTACCATGTCTGAGCAATTTTTTCAAGACATAAGAAAAAGTATGCCGTTAAAACAGATCTTAATTTGGCAACAAAAAGACAAAGAGAGAACTATTATTCAAGGATTACCGTTTAAAAAAAAACTCCTATACATTCCATCAAAATCATTACAAAGCAAGTCTTACAATGGTGTCACACAAAACCATTAGCTGGACATCCAGGAATAGCAAAAACCCAAGAGCTTGTCCAAAGACATTTCTGGTGGCCTACCTGGAGACAAGATGTTATCCAATATGTAACTCAATGTGACATTTGTGCTCAAGCTAAAGAAGATCATAACGCAAAAAAAGGATTATTGCAGCCCCTTCCTACTCCAACGCGGCTCTGGGAAGATATATCCATGGACTTTATTACGGACTTACCCAAGGATCAAGGGGAAACCACAAATTTAGTGGTGGTCGACAGACTGTCAAAGATGGCTCACTTTATTGCTTGTGAGAAAATGCCAACAGCAACTCAGTTAGTAACCTTAATTTTTTTTGTTTAAATATCTTTATTGGTTTTCTTGAGTTTAAGAACAAATTAGTGTTTTCACAGGTAGCACATCTGCACATACAAAACCACATTATGGAAGCATTTGTCATAATGGAAACAGGTCACGGAGATTCAAATACAGTACACAATGGCTTCTATGTCGTATTGGTAGATGGCTCATAATTGTAAAACACTGCATGCTACTGCCTGCTAACATTTGTGCTCTATTGCAATACCCAATTGACAAATAGCTGCGCCCATTATATTGCAAATGCGTCTTATTCCGCCAGGCGTCTACTACAGGTGGTTTGGATCGACAGTCCACTTGTAAAATAAGGGCTTGTATTGCAGCTGACCTTATTTTGGGAGATTGTGCGGAGAAAAAGAAGGGTGGGCCAATAAGACATATATATGAATCAAACTATCAGTTAATAACCTTAATGGTTCAAAACATAGTAAGATTACATGGCTTGCCTCGCACTATTACTTCCGATCGAGGGGAGCAATTTACGTCAAAAGTATGGAAAGCTTGGTGCGACACTTTGCAGATAAAAAGAAACTTGTCCACAAGTTTCCATCCAGAATCGGATGGCCAAACAGAGCAAGTGAACCAGGTATTAAAACAATATCTACGATGCTATTTATTTAAACAACAAGGCTCATGGGCGAATCTCCTCTGGGAAGCTGAATTCGCCTACAATAATTTAAAGCACGCTTCCACGAACATGTCACCATTTTTCACGAATCATGGCTGCCATCCACATTACGCTCCATTGCTGTTAGCACAACCTCACACTAATATACCATCTTTGGACTCTAGATTACAAGGAATGACTGCTATTATAAAAAATTTACAAAGAAACGTACAGAAAGCAAAAACAAACTATAAAAGATTTGCTGATAGAAAAAGAAAAATAGGACCAAAGTACAAGACTGGCGAATTCGTCTGGCTCTCTACAAGAAATTTTCAGTTAAAAAAGAAATATAAATTCCATCCACGATTTATTGGACCGTTTGAGATCGAGAAATGTGTAAATACAGTAGCATTTAAATTAAAATTACCAAGTTCCATGAAAATCTATCCTGTGTTTCACACTTCGTTGTTAAAACCAGCAAAGACCAAACGACAAGCTGGTCCACCACCTCTCCTCGTTGGAGATCATGAAGAATATGAAGTACACAGTATAAAGGGTAGTAAACGCATAAAAAGAAAATTGTGGTATTTGGTTTCATGGAAAGGCTATGGTCCAGACGAAGATTCATGGGAACCAAGTGATGCTATTCATGCACCACATTTGATATGTAAATTTCACAGACAGCATCCAGAGGCTCCCATGTGACTGGCGGTGTGAGCACTTTTGATGGGGTGGACTGTCATGATTCTGCCATGTCAGATTCCTGGTGCACCTTGTCTGGCACCTGTTTACTGTTTTTTTATTGTCTTTGCCAATGCTTGTTGTGACTTTGCCATTTGTCTGTGCCAATGCTTGTTGCAGACTATGATGTTATCAAGGCCTTATGTCCCTTCTCAGCTCCAGTAGTTTACCTGTGAGCTGGAATCAGGAAGCTAATAGGGACCACACCCTGTTCTAGAAGCTTCTTGCTGAGCCCTTTAAATAGGGACCACACCCTGTTCTCATTGCTGGTTATTGAGAACCCTGAACTTGAGCAGCAGCTGTTCCTGTTCTCCGGTTGCTGAAAGAAGATTCCGGTTGCAGCAAGAAGACTTCTGTTTTCTTTTCCCAGGTTGTAGATCCTCTTTCAGCTAAAATCATGTAGGATCGTTCCTTTCTTAACCAACAGCATCGTGAAAGGAACTTCGTGCTGTTTTTGTTATTTTGCATTTTGAAAGAAAGTTGCATATCGCGCTGAAGTGCTTTTGAGCATTTACATGTTTGGTAATTTTGGCACTGTTGTACATCGCGCTGAAGCGCTCTTTAGTCATTTACATGTCTGGTAATTTTGGCACTGTTTTACATGTTTGGTGATTTTGGCATTTTTGTACATCGCGCTGAAGCGCTCTTTGGTCATTTACATGTTTGGTGATTTTGGTAACTTGGCACATCGCGCTGAAGCGTTCTTTGAACATTTACATATTGATGACTCTGGCATTTTGGGCACATCGCGCTGAAGCGCTCTTGGGGGCATTTGCATACCTGATGACTTTGGCATTGTGTCACATCGCGCTGAAGCGCTTCCTGGACATTTGCATATTTTGAACTCTGATACATAGCGCTGAAGCGCTCCCATGGGCGTTTGAATATTAATCTTCCTCATTAGCATATGTAACGTGTTGTGTATTGCAAAAAGGTTGTTGGAAGTACCACTGTGATATTTAACAGTGGTTAAAGCACATCATTACGGAAACATTGTGTCTAAAAGTCAAGTGGCTCTTTATATGAATGTGTGCTTCATTTTGAAACATGGTTGTTTAACCATAACATTGTATCCTTGAAAATTATAGGAACAGAAATTGTCAGTGAAGCCTGAGAAGACGTACACAGCGAATGTTTTATGCATAACCTGCTTTTCTTTCACAGGTATGTTGTCATTGCTTAACCCATGTTAAATATAGTCAAAGAGTTTACGAAGCACGAAAGGAAAGTTAATCAAGGACAACGGCTCATTCCAGGTCTCCCTCCCCGCAGTACCCACGCTAATTCCCTTCCCCCGACTAGCCACTTTGATACTCAGTGCAGTTAAGCTTGAGTCAAGGCTGCTGGAAGGTGGGCTTCTTGAGGGTACTGCTCCTGAGGAACCCAACGGAATTTTACCAGTTCTGACAACATGTGTAAAACACAAGTATACATCCAAACCAAAAGGTACAGACATATGCATGCACAGTTTGCGGAAGATGGTGAGACTAACAGCAGAGACATGTCAAAGATTGATGCTTTGCTCTTAGCTATGCTCAATACCTAACTAGTAGTGGAATAGTGAAGCAGTAGCAGTAGAAAAGTGATGTTTAAGATAAGTTCGGTGACTAAGTACTGATTATGGTACTTTGTAAGAATCTGTGGAAAAGTTCACTTGAAGTATGCCACATAAATCTACGTGTCTGTTTGAAATGTAAAGTGCAATCTCTCAAATTTTAAACCCTTTATAGTCTTGTAACTGAGGTATATCTCTACTTGCATATCCATTTTGATACATATCATACATGTGAAGTTGATAGACATATAAAACACAGGTATACATCTATTTGTATATTACTTTTATATATGAATTTGCTAGGAAAAGGTACAGACATATGTATACAATATTTCAGGAATATAGTGAAACCTACAACTGATACATGTAATAGATCTGCCTGAGTGATTGCTTAACTCCATGGGTAGTGCTTGGGTGATTGTATGAGTGCAAGGGTAGTCGCTGGGTAATTGGAGGAGAGGATGGATAGTGACTGGCTAATTGCATGAGTGCACACATAGAGGTTGAGTGCATGGATAAGTGTATATAACTGAAGGCATAGATGAGTCATTGAGTAGTGCCTAGGGGAATAGGTGAGTGCAACAGTAGGGCCTGGGTGATTCTACAACTACAAGGGTAGTGCCTGGGTTATTTTATGAGTGCATAGGTAGAGCCTGCATGATTGCACGACTGCAGAGGTAGTACATAAATAGTGTCTGGGTGATTTTATAAGTGTATGGGTACTGCCTGGGTAATTGCATAAGTACAGGAATAGTGCCTGGGTGATTGGAGAACTGCAAGGGTAGTGCCTGGGTCATTATATAAGTGTATGGGTAATGGCTCAGTGATTGAAGGAGTGCTTGGGTAATGCCTAGGTGATTGCATGAGTGCAAAGGTAATGTGTGAGTGATTAGAGGAGTGCATGAGTAATGTCTGGGTGATTGCAAGAGTGCAGGGGTAATGTTTGGGTGGTTGTATGAGTGTAGTGGTAGTGCCTGGGTGATTGGAGGAGTGCAAGAGTAGTGCCTGAGTGATTGAAGCAGTGTATAGCTAATGCATTAGTGATTGCATGAGTACAGGGGTAACGTCTGGGGGATTAAAGGAGTACACAGGTAATGCCTGGGTAATTGCATGACTGCAGGTGTAATATCTGGGGGATTACAGGAGTACATAGGAAGTGCCTGGGTGATTTTAAAAGTGCATGAGTACTGCCGGAGTGATGGCACGAGTACTGAGGTAGTGCCTGAGTGATTGTAGGAGTGCAAAGATAGTGCCTGGGTGATTTTGTAAGCGCATGAGTACTGGCTAATTGATTACATAAGTACAAGAGTAGTGCCTGCGTGATTGAAGGAGTGCAATAGTAGTGCCTGAGACATTATATAAGTGTATGGGTAGTGGCTGGGTGATTGAAAGAGTGCATGGGTAATACCAGGGTGATTGCATGAGTGAATAGGTAGTGCCTGGGTGATTGCATGAGTAATGCCTGGGTAATTGCATCAGTACATATGTAGTGCCTGGATCATTGGAAGACTGCATGGGTAGTACTTGGGTGTTTTATAACTGCATGAGTGTTGGGCCTAGCCAAATATAAAGCAGTAGACTATTACATGACTCACCTGTAAGTCTCTCCATATTGTTAAAAGCACGCATACATATATCTCTACCTTTCCAAATCATCATCATATCTAAAAGAAATATGTATACAATATTTCAGGAATATAGCTAAACCTACAACTGAGACATGTAATAGATCTGCCTGAGTGATTGAATAACTCCATGGGTAGTGCTTGGGTGATTGTATGAGTCCAAGGTTAGTTGCTGGGTAATTGGAGGAGAGGATGGATAGTGACTGACTAATTGCATGAGTGCACACATAGAGGTTCAGTGCAAGGATAAGTGAATGAATAGCACCTGAAGGCATAGATGAGTCATTGAGTAGTGCCTAGGGGAATAGATGAGTGCAACAGTAGGGCCTGGGTGATTCTACGACTGCAAAGGTAGTGCCTGGGTTATTACATGAGTGCATAGGTAGAGCCTGCGTGATTGCATGACTGCAGGGGTAATACATAAGTAGTGTCTGGGTGATTTTATAAGTGTATGGGTACTGCCTGGGTAATTGCACCAGTACAGGAATAGTGCCTGGGTGATTGGAGAACTGCAAGGGTAGTGTCTGGGTCATTATATAAGTGTATGGGCAATGGCTCAGTGATTAAAGAAGTGCTTGGGTAATGCCTAGGGGATTGCATGAGTGCAGAGGTAATGTATAAGTGATTAGAGGAGTGCATGAGTAATGTCTGGGTGATTGCATGAGTGCAAGGGTAATGTCTGGATGGATGTATGAGTGTAGTGGTAGTGCCTGGATGATTGGAGTGCAAGTGTAGTCCCTGGGTGATTGAAGCAGTGTATAGCTAATGCATTGGTGATTGCATGAGTATAGGGGTAACGTTTGGGGGATTACAGGAGTACATAGGAAGTGCCTGGGTGATTTTATAAGTGCATGGGTACTGCCTACGTGATGGCAGGAGTACTGGGGTAGTGGCTGAGTGATTGGAGGAGTGGAAAGGTAATGCCTGGGTGATTTTATAAGTGCATGAATACTGGCTGAGTGATTACATAAGTACAAGGGTAGTGCCTGCGTGATTGAAGGAGTGCAAGGGTAGTGCCTGAGAGCTTATATAAGTGCATGGGTAGTGGCTAGGTGATTGAAAGAGTACATGGGTAATACCTAGGTGATTGCATGAGTGCATAGGTAGTGCCTGGGTGATTGCGTGAGTGCAGGGGTAATGCCTGGGTGATTGCAGCAGTGCATATGTAGTGCCTGGATCATTGGAAGACTGCATGGGTAGTACTTGGGTGTTTTTATAACTACATGAGTGTTGGGCCTAGCCAAATATAAAGCAGCAGACTATTACATGATTCAACTGTAAGTCTCTCCATATTGTTAAAAGCATGCATACATATGTCTCTACCTTTTAAAATCATCATCATATCTAAAAGAAATATGTATACAATATTTAAGGAATATAGTGAAACCTACAACTGAGACATGTAATAGATCTGCCTGAGTGATTGCATAACTCCATGAGTAGTGCTTGGATGATTGTATGAGTGCAAGGGTAGTTGCTGGGTAATTGGAGGAGAGGATGGATAGTGACTAGCTAATTGCATGAGTGCACACATAGAGGTTGATTGCATGGATAAGAGTATGAATAGCACCTGAAGGCATGGATGAGTCATTGAGTAGTGCCTAGGTGAATAGATGAGTGCAACAGTAGGTCCTGGGTGATTCTACAACTGCAAGGGTAGTGCCTGGGTAATTACATGAGTGCATAGGTAGAGCTTGCGTGATTGCATGACTGCAAGGGTAGTACATAAGTAGTGTCTGGGTGATTTTATAAGTGTATGAGTACTGCCTGGGTAATTACATGAGTACAGCAATGGTGCCTGGGTGAGTAAAGGAGTGCAAGGGTAGTGCTTGGGTCATTATATAAGTGTATGGGTAATGGCTCAGTGATTGAAGGAGTGCTTGGGTAATGCCTAGGTGATTGCATGAGTGCAGAGGTAATGTGTGGGTGATTAGAGGAGTGCATGAGTAATGTCTGGGTGATTGCATAAGTGTAGAGAAATGTCTGGGTGGTTGTATGAGTGTAGTGGTAGTGCATGGGTCATTGGAGGAGTGCACAGATAGTGCCTGGGTGATTTTATAAGTGAATGGGTACTGGTTGGGTGATTGGAAGAGTACAGCAGTAGTGCCTGGGTGATTTGAAGAGTGCAAATGTAGTGCCTGGGTCATTATATAACTGTATGGGTAGTGCCTGGATGATTGAAGGAGTGCTTTGGTAATACATATCTGATTGATTGATTGCAGGGATAATGCCTTAGTGATTGCATAACTGCACAGGTAGTACCTAAGTGATTGCATTACTGCAGGGGTAGTGCCTGGGTGATTGTATGAGAACAAGGTTAGTGCCTGGGTGATTGGAGGAGTGCTAGGGTAGGGCCTGACTGATTGCATAAGAGCATGGGTACTGGCTGAGTGATTGGAGGAGTGCATAGATGCTGACAGGGTGATTGGAATAGGGAAAGGGTAGTGCCTGGGTGATTGGAGCAGTCTATAGCTAATACATTGGTGATTGAATCAGTACAGGGGTAACGTCTGTGGGATTAAAGAAGTTCATAGGTAATGCCTGGGTGATTGCATGACTGCAGGGGTAATATCTGGGGGATTACAGGAGTACATAGGAAGTGACTGGGTGATTTTATAAGTGCATGGGTACTGCCTGGGTGATTGCAGGAGTACTGAGGTAGTGCCTGAGTGATTGGAGGAGTGCAAAGTTGGTACCTGGGTGATTTTAGAAGTGCATGAGTACTGGCTGAGTGATTACATAAGTACCAGGGTAGTGCCTGCGTGATTGAAAGAGTGCAAGGGTAGTGCCTGGGTGACAGAAGCAGTGTATAGCTAATGCATTGGTGATTGCATGAGTACAGGGGTATCGTATGGGGGATTAAAGGAGTACATAGGTAATGCCTGGGTGATTGCATGAGTGCAGGGGTGATATCTGGGGGATTACAGGAGTACACAGGAAGTGACTAGGTGATTGTTTAAGTGCATGGGTACTGCCTGAGTGATGGCAGGAGTACTGAGGTAGTGGCTGAATGATTGGAGGAGTGGAAAGGTAGTACCTGGGTGATTTTATAAGTGCATGAGTACTGGCTGAGTGATTACATAAGTACAACGGTAGTGCCTGTATGATTGGACGAGTGCAAGGATAGTGCATGAGTGGTTATATTAGTGCATGCGTAGTGCCCGGGTGATTGAAGGATAGCATAGGTAATACCTGGTTGATTGCATGAGTGCCTAAGTAGGGCCTGCATGATTGCATGAGTGCAAGGGTAGTGCCTGGGTGATTGCAGCAGTGCATTGTAAGTGCCTGGATGATTAGAAGACTGCATGGGTAGTGCTTGGGTGTATTTTTAACTGCATGAATGTTGGACCTAGCCAAATATAAAACAGCAGTCTATTACATGACTCAACTGTAACTCTCCATATTGTTAAAAGCATGCATGCATATGTATCTACCTTTTCAAATCATCTTCATATCTAAATATACAAATAGATGTATACCTGTATCTTCACATGCAAAGCATACATGAGAACAACTGTGCAAGTACAGACATACAGCAATCACAAGACCATGCAGACCTTAAACTTAAAACTTGACAGACTGTACTTTACATTTACTCATACAAATTACTCTAATAAATAATATCTCTACAAACATATCTCAAACCTCACTTTTGTGCTGCTGCTTTACCATTCTACAACTACTTATAATGATACACCTAGCCAAATACAAACCAGGAACCCCTTACATGTCTCTGCTATAAGTCTCACCATATTACTGAAAGCATACATGCAGATTTCTGTACCTTTTTCTAGCACCATCATATATAAAAGAAATATACAAATAGCTGCATACATGTGTTTTATACATATAGCATCTTCTGATACCTAACACATATTAGAATATATCTCCTAGAACAGACTTTCTTCTATCACAACACTATGCACACCTCAAAAATTCACAGAACAAACTTCCAATTTCAAACAAACACCAAAAAATATGCGGCATATTTCAACTGTACCTTTCTAGAGACTTATAAAAAGTACCCTAATCACTAATACCTTATGTCAACATCTTTTAAACCAAACTTTTGTGCTGCATCTTCACCATTCTACTACTACTCACAGTCTTGAGCCTACCACATAAAAAGCAACAACACCTCTTTGTCATACATCATACACCTTCAAATGTGTAAGACATATGAAAATAGATATACAAGTAGAGACATACTTCAGACACAAGTCCATGCACACCTTAAAACTTGACAGACTGCACTTCCAATTTGAAAGCGACACCTAAAATTATGCGGTATATTTCAAATGTACATTTCTAAACACTAAAACAAACTACCATAATCACTAATCCATCTTTCAATATACACATATTACTATACAGAATCTATTTCAAACATCATTTAAGTACAATAAAATAAACTACAATACACATCTCTACATTTAATAATATATTTCAAACATCACAGTTCCTGAATCATTTTTAAAGTTTAAAAATAAAGCTAATACATAATACACCTCACAAATATATAACTCACCTTCCAAATTGATTTGTAGAGTATGAAATATCAGAAACTCATAAAAGATTTTCCTATGCACACAATCAATGTAATGCACCACTCTCAACAAGGTAAAACCAGTAATGGCAAACTTTCCCTCTCTTTCTCAACAGAAATAAATGTAAGTAACAAATCACATTGCTTCCTACATTATTTCAAATTGTAAACACATTTCTATTGGTTAGACATATTAACCCTTGCCAACTGACTTCTAAAAGTGCCCAAACTGATTCTGCAATTTTCTAGAGTCACGACTCCACCGTGCACCATCGCGATGGAGCCGCGAATCCACACGGAAGTTCAAAACTATATTACTAATAATAATAGGATTATATTTTAAGAACACACCACTTCTAAACACAATACTGACTTTGGAAATATTACTTTAATAACATATTACTTATATATAAATTACAATTCCATATTTTAAAACCATAGTAAAGATTCAAACCTTCCCCCATACTGCTTAATCCCAGTTTCCATAATAACAGCTTTTGCATCATTCAACTGAACAGGCAGGTCACAAGTTCACCATATTTTCAACTTCAGCCCACAAGGTTACAAATGCAAACAGCAGGTGTGGTTGACTTTTACAAAATGTTACCTCGTCCTATCTACTGTACCTTTCAAACATTTTTTAATAACCAATAAGAAACATGCTTTTTAAAGAAAGTAACATGCACCATATTATTGAGTGTACAATGCTCATAAACAGCCAATCAATTTTCTACTTTTTTTAAAAACAGCATCTTGTCCACCATTTTAGCTACCTCTCATTCTACCAACTGACTACCTCAGCTATAGACATCTTTTCATTACTTCCAGACATCCCTTCAAGATGCTTACAGTGTGGTTTGTTGGACACAGCTATATTTTCTGGTGCAAAAGGTATGCTGACCGCAGAGGTATTGACAAAGACCTAGCTTTACAAAATATAGACATTTAATGGATTGCACAGAGAGGATTAAAGTGGCACCAATTGATGCCTTTGGTTAAAACCTTTTTGCATCTCCAATCCCCTGACCTCATGATTGTGCACTGTGGTGGCAATGACCTAGGCACATTGACTGGGGTAGGTCTGGAAATGCTAATGAAGGACACCTTTGCACAATTGATGTTGCTTTCCCCTCAAACTGTCTTTGTATACTCTAATATATGTCAAAGACAGAAATGGAAGTGGTCAAATCAATTCTGTCCACAGATTGAGAAAGCCAGGAAGAATGTCAATAAAGCTGTTTCTGCTTACCTCAGAGACCATAGGATGGGCTCCATCTATAACAACAATATAGGTTTTGATATGGAAGACATCTCCAGAAGTGATGGAGTACACTTCACAGATCAAGGAAACAGAGTCTTTCTCAACAACCTAAAGCTCTGCATCCGCACTTACATGTAGCTACAAAAAACTCATAATAAAAACAAGGGCTCTTTTTAGAGCCACCCTATAACACAATAGTAAATCTATATGTTTTTAACACATACATACTCTTTTTTTATTTTTTGGTAGATTTGCGCACCCGTCGCAAATTTGCAAAAGCATGATTTCAATGTATTACAACACAATACACTTTACAAGTTTAACTTTTAATTTTTAATTTTATATATTTTTACTAACTCTATCAATTTTAATCTTCTCATTAACTTCAACCACACTCCCCTTTTAAAACAACTTCACAAATGCAACACTACCATCTAAATTATATACTACTAAATTATTTATTTAAGGAGGAACCGCGAATCTGACCTGACGTAACACGGGAGGACCGCGCTGATAGCCGCATTGGGGTCGCGACTCCAAACTCGGAAGGAAAAATAACCCACCTCACTTCAAATATTCAAAAATCGCCCCGGGGACCCCATCCCCCGGAACATTACCTCTTTTAAAAAAAAAAAAAAAAAAATAAGGAAGAAGGGCTGGGTGGCCCCCCTTCCTTTGGCCACCTTCGGCCCCGGGAACCCATCCCCCCGGGGCATGCCATCTAATTAAAAAAAAAAAAAAAAATTATAAAGAGGGGGACCGCATGGCCCTCCTCCTGAGGCCATTATTAGCTCCGGGGACCCCATCCCCCGGGGCTTTGCCTCCGTTTTTTAAAAATACAAAAATACAGGAGGAGGGTCGCGTGGCCCCCCTTCCCTGGGCCACTTCTCGCCCCCGGGGCCGGCCCTCAACATTGGCCCCAATGCCCCCGCGGTCCCAGCCGGCTCCCCGCCTCCTCCAGGAGCAGGCATTGCTTTTGGACAAGGGGAGCTGCTAACATGCATCTCCCCTTCTCCAAAAGCAATCTGCTTCACTTCATGAAAGCGAGAGCAGGTTTTCTGCTCTCGCTTCCATGAAGCGAAGCACAATTTTGCAATGACTGGGCGGGAGCACTGCTCCCGCCCAGTCATTGCAAACTGCAATGTCCCGGGGGTGGGCACCCCGGGACATTGCTGGAGCTGGCCCTGGGGGTGGCGGTCCCCAGGGCCAAGGAGGGCTCCAGGAGGGGGGCCGGGGGGTGGTGGTCCCCGTGGCCGGGGGTCCATAATGGACCCCCATATTAACATAATTTGTACCCCGGGGAGGTGGTGGTCCCCGAGGCGTGTGGGGGGGCTCGACCCCACTATATTTATATCACAGCCCCAGGGAGGTGGCGGTCCCTGGGGCTCCGAGGGGCCACGTGCCCCCCTACCACCGCACAAATAAAAAAGCCCCGGGGAGGTGGCGGTCTCCGGGGCTGCGGGGGCCTCAGAAGGCCCCGCATAAATATAGATACTTACCCCCGGGACATGGCCCACCCGGGGGCTCATTAAAATAAAGCACGGGAGACCACGCTTCATTTTTAAAAAATGTTGTCGTCGGGATTCACGCACCCAGCATGATTTCCTCCGAAATGTTTCTAAAAAAACACTTTTTTGGCCCTGGGGACCCTGTGAGACCCCATGACCACACATAGGGGGTCAGGGTGTTAATCACCCCGAAACTTTCAAGACAGGAGCTGACCTGAGTGAACCATTAGTTTTGAACGTTTCGTGAAGATTCGTCAAACGGAGCCAAAGATATTGGCAAAAGAAAAAACGCTTTTTGAATAGAAACAAGGTCCTAACTATATCTACCTACTGGCGACTGCCAGAAGGTTATATATATATATATTCACTGAAAAAACCATAGGTTTTACAGACGTTATAGTTAGAAATTAGCATTTAAAAAACCTTTGAAATTCACTGAAAAAACCATAGGTTTCAGGGGCGTTATAGTTAGCTGGACATTTCACTCGTACAAAACCATAGAAATTCCACTGTTATAGTTAGTTCAGCTAACTATAACTCGCGCCCCCGCAATGCCTGCTCATGACGTCACATATTACATCATTCATGGCATGGTCAGTGACATCACTGATGACATCACTGATGACATCTGAAATTACATCACTGATGACATCATCCAGTGACTGTGTGTTTCTGTAATTTTTAAATATGTATTACATATATTCTTAGGTGTATTGAAGAATGAGTGGGTGTATAAGTGTCTGGATGGGGGATTTTACAGGTGTGTGACTGATTGTATAAGTGAGTGATTAAACGTGTCTTACTGAATGCATGGGTTAGTGACTAAACTGTGTGAATGTGTGTATCAGTCTGTCTGTTGTTGTGTAAGCTGCTACATGGGTTGGTAAGTAGCTACATGAGTGTTTATATGGGTTATTGATTGTTTGCCTGATTATTTGTATGGGAGACTGAGTGTGTGTGTGGGTGGGTTGGAGGTGTGTGACTCTGTGCATTGATGTGTGAGTGGCTGATTCACTGGGTGTATGGGTTTAAGAGTGCATGTGGAAACAGCTGTATGGGTGGGTGAGTGTGTGTATGGGTGTGTTGGTGAGTGAATGGATGTCTCAGTGGTACATGTATGAGTAACTACATATGTAAAAGGCAGTATATGTGAGTGATGCTGTATATAAATGAGTATATGTGAGAGTGAGTGATTGTGAGAGTGGCTGTATTGATGAGTGTGTACTTGTATCAGTGATTATATAAGAGAGTAATTATGCGTTAGTATCTGTATGAATTAGGGAGGTGGTGGGTGTATAACTGTATAGGTGAGTAAATGGGAGTGTGATTGATTCTTTGCATGAGTGACTAGGTGTGTGAGTAACTCCATGGATGAGTGGCGGTGTGTGAGTGTCTGAATAGGTGTATGAGTGCATATCATAGTGTTGTATTGATGAGTAACTGCATGTATAAGTGAATGTATGGGTGAATGAGTGGATGTGTGTGTGTAGACCTAGGAATGAAAGAGTGCGTATGTAGTAACTGGTATTGGTGTCTCGATGGTTTCGAAAATGGTAGTCTGTATTTTACAGTGGGTGTATTAAAGGTTATATTAGACTGTGAGGAGGTGCATCAGATTTTCACGTGGATGATGTCATCAGTGATGTCATTCAGATGTCATCAGTGATGTCATCAGTGATGTCACTGACCATGCCATGAATGATGTAATATGTGACGTCATGAGCAGTGCATTTCGGGGGCGCGAGTTATAGTTAGCTGAACTAACTATAACAGTGGAATTTCTATGGTTTTGTACGAGTGAAATGTCCAGCTAACTATAACGCCCCTGAAACCTATGGCTTTTTCATTGAATTTCAAAGGTTTTTTAAATGCTAATTTCTAACTATAACGTCTGTAAAACCTATGTTTTTTTCAGTGAATTTCAATGGTTTTTTAAATGCTAATTTCTAACTATAACGTCCCTGAAACCTATGGTTTTTTCAGTGAATTTCAAAGGTTTTTCAAATGCTAATTTCTAACTACAATGTCCCTAAAACCTATATTGTTTTTAACTAAATTTAAAAAAGAAGTGCATACTTTTTGTAGTGAAAAACTAACTGTAACAGTAGTCTGTTATAAGTTATAATTTAACAATGTTTAAAACTTAATTAGCACTAATTAACATATATAAGTGTGGCAAAAGTGTGACGGAGCAGCTATGATACCTGACTTCGAACAACAGCGTTCACAGTTCGATTCCCGGCTCCAGCGGCACGTTAGCCCACCACTATGTCACTGTGGGCAACACCTTGCTTAATCTTTCCGACGCCCCCGAGCGCCGGCACACCTTTCCAGGGTTAGCTGTACGCTTTACAAATGCTCGCATTTTTTTAATTTAAAACCATAGTGATGAGAAATATTATCACGTTTTTTTTTTCTTCTATTCTGATAGATCTTTTTTTTTATGTCTTCTATTTAGAATTACGGCAATCAATAAATGTATTTACTCATGAGAATGGAAATGACACGGTTTTCCGGGTAACAGTTTTTAAGCTCTCCAACGTATGTACATATTAAGGACCATATACGTGTTAAGTTCGAAATCGAAACTTTTTCCGCTTCACATTTTGTAAATTTTCCCAACACGTGCACAAGTGAAACAGTTAAAACGTGAGCACGTGTCAACTGTAAAACGTGACAGTTAAAAGTCTTCCATCCATAGACTACCGAATAACCAAAAAGTATATAAACCACACCCGTTGATAGATTAGTTTCGTTTTTGTGAGTTATTTACGCATCTCCATTCAGTGATGCAGGTGCTCTTTTCTACAGTCGGATTCTTCTTTGCGGCCACAAAACATAATCCTGAGTTGTAAGTTGTTTGATTATGCAATACTAGATATTTATAATACGTAGCTATTTTTCAATCTTTAAACACTTGTATTCAGAAAAAAGTGTTATTGGTTGTTTTTGCCATTAATATGTAACGTCAGCAGCTTGTTTTCAGAAACAGACAGAATACAGCAAACATTGTTCCTGTTCTGGCTCCTTTGAGCTCATATAGTGTGACTTTGTATATTATAATATTGACACTGTACTTGACCTCAGAAGTGTTGGTGACCCGTCGGCGCGAAGACTAAAGATTTATATGTAACGTCAGCAGCTTCTAGTTTGTAGTCTATTTCCCCCTTGACATCATATAGTGTGAGTATGTATATTATAATAACCACACATTATGATCTCAGAGGTGTTTGTGACCCGTTGGCGTGAAGACTAAAGATTTATATGTAACGTCAGCAGCTTCTGGTTTTTAGTCTATTTCTCCCTTGAGATCATATAGTGTGAGTATGTATATTGTAAAAATACAAAGAAGCAGGAAGGGTCCCACGAGGATTGAGGGTAATGATTGCTCCATCTTTCGAAAACCCCAACCCTATGATGTTGAAGGAGTGGGCAACCAATAATCTTGAAGCTTCCATGAATATGGTGTCAATACTTATCAAGTATGCCGAAATTGACAGAGTGGACATTTTAAAACAAATTGAATCAGTGAATGAACTACTGGAGGCTAATGAAATGAAGGAACAGATCAAAAAAGGACGTGATGAAATAGAAGTACGTCTACGGAAACATGAGGAGACGATCAAAGCAAGGAAAATCTTCAAATTTTCTAGAGACAAATGTGATTACGAAACAGGGAGAATTTTTACTTTCTCTAAAAAATTCGACAATGTGAAGAGACAAGCACTCACTAATAAACTCCCGTCTCTAGTAACTTCGACTGCTGTAGATTCGTCAGTCTCAGAGATCAGTTCGGAAAGTAGCGGAAATGAATCTGATAATGGCAGTATGACCAACTCTGCACTACTGCCTACTAATTTCACTCCAGGGGAAGAATTGAATTTTTTACTGGAGGACCGCCGTCAAACCCTGCGACCACGCAATCTTGTAAAACAACAAACAAACAGAGAAACCAACACAGGAGAGAAAGGCAGAAATGTAGGAAACAGCGGCAGAGGCAGGGGCAGGAGAGGCAAGAAATGGCCCCAACAATAATTGAAACGGATAATACGGTGATTAATTTATCGGATACCGTTCTATCAAAAGCAGAACAACAACTACTGGCTCTTGGTCTTTCTTTTTGTCCAATCAACAGCTTTAAATACACACAAACACGAGTGGATGTGTTTAAATTTATCCGTAAATTGAAACTGCGCAAGCATTTCCAATTGAAGAAAGCCACTGATTCAGCAACAAAAATTGTCCAAACTACAAATCCATCGTCAACCTTACAAGTTTCAGACATCACCACGCTCAGATCTATGCAGTCCTTAGCCGATGATGCAATGACTACATCGGGATCTACACAAGATGAACTATATGCGTTGGGAATTACATGCAGCAGTCCTTCAAGCAGTCCATTTCACCCAGTGTCCACCTTTATACCTATCATGCCTAAGGACGCGATCGATGTTTTTAGCGACTGCGTCATTGATGATCTGAAAAAATTGAATAGAAACACTCTACAGAGGAATAGAAAAAGAAGACACCAGGAGATACAATATTCTAATCTCATACGAAAATTGCAGAGTGAAGAAAATGTGATCATTAACAAGGCAGATAAGGGTGGTAATATTGTGTTATGGCCTAAAGGACAATATATGGAAGAAGCTGCACGACATCTCAATGATAGAGACTGCTACAGAAAAGCCAACTTTATTGAACTAAGACAAATCAAAGAGAATGTGTTCAAGGAATTGGCACAGTGGAAACGCGCTGGCCTTTTAACAAAAAATGAATTCTGTTTTTTAAAGAACGATTTTCCGATAATTCCGACTCTGTATTTTATACCTAAGGTCCACAAAAATGTAACACCAGTACCAGGGAGACCTATAATTTCAGCCAGAAAAAGTCTCCTCGAACCAATGTCTAAATATGTGGACTATTTTTTACATGAGTTTGTGGCAGGTCTCCCCTCGTATATTAGAGACACCAGTCATTTCTTGTCGAAATTACAGTTTGTGAAATGGGAAAGTGACTGTCTTTTAATAGTGATGGACATTAGTTCATTGTATACCAGCATTAGACATACTGAGGGGATTGAAGCTGTGCAGTATCATTTGAGCAAACGGAATATTCAGTTTTATGAACATAACAAAATGATTTTAAAAATGATTGAGATTTATCTTACACACAACTATTTTATGTTCAATAAGGAGATATATCAACAGTTACGTGGAGTGGCGATGGGGGCATGCTTCTCTCCCAGCTATGCGTGTTTACACGTTGGTTGGTGGGAGGAGCATGTCCTCAAGACCCTCCACAGTGACATGTTTGATGATCATGTACTCCAGTGGTGGAGATTTATTGATGATGTCTGTTTAATTTGGAAGGGTTCTAAGGAATCTGCCATTAAGTTTGTAGAGACCATTAACAATAACACGTTAAATTTGTATTTCACTGCGGATATAAGCAAAGAGAGTGTGCAGTTTTTAGATGTTGAGATATATATCAAAGATAACTCCATCCATACCAAATTATATAGGAAAAAAACTGCAGGAAATTCTATACTCCATGCCAGCAGTGCCCATCCTAATCATTTGATTCGCAGCATTCCCTATGGGGAATTTTTAAGAATCAGGCGCATTTGCAGTTCGGAAGAAGACTTAAATATTTGTCAGACAGAAGCAGTACAGAAGTTTAAAGCTAGGGGTTACAATATGGCAGATCTTAAATCAGCATTGGAGAGAGCGAATAGACAAAGCAGGGAAGAATGTCTAGCTGTCATTACCACCAATGTATCACCTGGGCATACTAATGCATCTGAGCACATTGTAGAGTCTATGAGCCCAATAAGACTCATCACTACTTTTAGCCGGCAAGAGAGACAGGTACGAAAGATTTTATATAAAAACTGGCCTATAATATTGTCTGACATAACCATGGCACAAATAGTACCAGAGCTTCCCTCTCTAACCTTCAGACGAGCACCATCAATGAGGGATGCTCTGGTGAAATCTAGTCCTGAGGTCAATGTATCGAAAACCTGGTTGTCGGCACGACCAGGATTCTACAAATGTAGCTCATGCCGAGCATGCAAATTCGGAAAAAATAACACTACTTATAATACCGCTTTTGACTCTAAGCCAGTAAAAATACAGGGCCACTATACTTGTAGGACTGATTTTGCAGTGTATATATTGGAATGCTCGTGTCATCTTAAGTATGTTGGAAGTACCAAACTACAGGTTTTTAACAGAATACTCCAACACCTTAGAGCAATAGTTAACTCAGATCCAAACTATCCAGTGGCTCGCCACTTCCAATTAGTTCACACATAACAACTTAAAGGATCTGAGTTACTATGTAGTAGGCTCTGTACCTAAATCTATTAGAGGGGGTAATCGTGAAAAAGATTACGGCAGCTAGAATCTGAGTTCATCATGTTGTTAGACACCAAGATGCCAAATGGCCTTAATACAGGGGAAGACCTACACAATTTTCTATAAGGTATTTACTTGATGTCTAGAACTGTATGGATGATGCATTACATTATGGTGATTTTATGGCTCAATCTTTTACTTTAATTTTACCGGATTTTAACCAGGCTGTGCCTGGTTTTTATCTGGTTTTAAGCGAGTTGAGGATGGGTTTTAATCATTCACGATTATATGCATTTTTTCTAGTCTTTTAGATTGCTACTCTGTTTTTACTGTGTTATTTTATCAGGTGTTTACCCTGTTTTTAACCGGTTTTTACTAGGTGTTACCTGGTTTGTAGCTGGTTTTATGATGAATTAGAGAACTGTTTCTTCCTGCTAATAAGCTAGTACTGTACTGAAATGTTAAGTTACAACTTAGTGATGATTCCTCTGTGGGTTTTTGCATTGAAATTGAAAGCTATAGTGCACTTGCACTTTATGTGGAATCTATGGCCTTTGAAATCAATATTGTAAAAACATGAAAACAATATTTAAATTGTTGAATGTTTAGGTTAAGAATGCACTTGCACTTTATTTAGGTAGGAATTGGGCATTGGTTTAGGCCATTTTTAAAGACACGATTGTATAAGTATCATGGATATAGGTTGCACAACTAAGCACTATTTGACACTTTTTAGCGTAAAACATATTTGTATGTTTTTAGGCATTATAATTGACCAGCATAGTACTATGATATAAGTGATCACTTAGAAAGTACTGTGAGGTATCAGTGATATTACTTTTAAAGGGGTTTATAGTGGATAAAGTTGGCAATAGAATTATGCTATTTAGAGTATTTGTTGCCTTAAATTGATGACCTCTGAAATGACTATGTATTTAATTACTTATTTATTTATTTATATATTTATACATTTGTATTTTTTATAAATAACATAGGACAATTTAATGCTTTTAAATATTTCTTTTATGTTTATTGTTGGTCAGGTTTGTTGGTATTGGGAATTTCCATTGGTTATTACACTATTTAAAGAGTCTGATTGGTCAAACGCGTCATGTGATCAAGACCGCAATAACGCGGTCGAAACGCGTCAGGCTGAGCACTCGCTATGTTATTTTTTAATATGCACTAATTTGGCAATAAAAGCACAGCATCTTTAATCCACATTGTGGTCTGTACCTGTTCTTGTTGCTGAGGAGGACGGCGACGTATGGATTTTGATTATCATGTATATTGTAATATGAACATTTATACTGACCTCAGTGGCGTTTATGACCTGTCGACGCGAAGACTAAAGATTTATATTTAACGTCAGCACTTTCTCGTTCTTACTCTGTTTCTTTCTTGGGATCATATACTGTGAATAAGTATATTATAATATTAACAGTCATTGTGATCTCAGAGCACTTTATGACCCGTTGGCGCGAAGATGAAAGATTTCGAAGTCCCGGAGAAAAGAAGCTCTCAACATACTCATCGCTGGAAAGTATTTCGTTATTGATCTTGTTTTGTATTGATGACTTCATTTTCCTTTTTGTGTGCCATCAGTGACACTGTGTATATTGTAAGAGTGTGATATTTCCACACGACAGGAATTGGAGATTTCTCACCCCAGGAGTAAACCATCTGAAATACAGTTTACTGACCTTTATAACTTACTTGATCAGATATTTTTACAGTGACAATATTTTTGGAAATTGCAGTTTAAAAAAATCATTTCCATAGATACTTTCTTACTGAATACCTTTGATAAACCCTACATTTCTGAATGTTTTTTACTATTTCTATTTTTGTCTGTTGCGGTTCCTATTCACCTTCTTCCTTATTGAATATATACGACCAGTAGTGTATATTATTATACTACTATCCTATATATTCTTAAAGGAGTACGTGATCTAAGCACTACGACCAAACTTTCCTGAATTCTACAATAATAGAAATTATAAAAAATGATAAAGCGTACATTTCTATGTAATATAAAGTGATTTGTGTTTAACTGTTTTCGACTTGTTATTGTTCTTGTGACCTGAAATGATGTAGTGCGGGAGTGTTTCTTGTAGCACTTCTTTTCTACTTTATCTAAAAGTAACTCATGCCCTCTTATATTATCAAGAATATGGGGCAACACTTTTACAAACTATAGCAGAAAAAAAAGGGAAGGTGTGCCCACGCTTAAGGGATATTTTATGAATTGCGTTTTTATGTGTCACCCCATTGATATATACAGCTTCAGTTTCCGAACAAAGTATATTTGTAATTGCTTAATAAAAACTATTTCAAACCTAGACTGACATTTTTGCTGCGCAACCACAGCTCCCTGTTAGAAAAGTAAACACCACATTATAACTAAACAGTGCTCTGGGAAGTATCCCACCCGCAAACTTAATAAAAAGAAGACCGCAACACACTTTGTTATTTTCCCGCCGTGATTTGTACACCCCACGCCAATTATATAAATGGCCCTTAAAATATATAAAAAACTATTTTTACCTTCACAATCCCTCTCCACCACCTTGTGACCACTGTACAGAGTTAATAGTGTTCCTACCCTCCCTGCTACTACTTTCTTTTCCCGTACTCCATTGAAGTGCGTCACAAAATGGTTTACAACAGTGAACCGTTGCCAGCCAATAATGAGCAAACTTGTACTAGGAACAGTTTAGCCAATAAAATGTCCATGGTGTTCCGCAGAGGGGGAGGGAATAGCTGGCAACACTTGTACTTTCAATGGTTCACTGCCAATGAACATTAAGCTTGGGAAGGTCCTGCTTGGAACACGTCAGCCAATCAGATGTCCCTGCTACTTCCGCGGACGGGAGGAAATGGTTGGCAACACTTCTACTTTCAATGGTTCGCAGCCAATGAACATTAAGCTTGGGAAGGTCCTGCTTGGAACACGTCAGCCAATCAGATGTCCCTGCTACTCCGCGGACGGGGAGGAAATGGCTGGCAACACTTATACTTTCAATGGTTCGCAGCCAATGAACATTAAGCTTGGAGAAGGTCCTGCTTGGAACACGTCAGCCAATCAGATGTCCCTGCTACTCCGCGGACGGGAGGAAATGGCTGACAACACTTATACTTTCAATGGTTTGCAGCCAATGAACATTAAGCTTGGGAAGGTCCTGCTTGGAACACGTCAGCCAATCAGATTTCCCTGCTACTCCGCGGACGGGGAGGAATTGGCTGGCAACACTTCTACTTTCAATGGTTCGCAGCCAATGAACATTGAGCTCGTTGTTGGAACACCTCAGCCAATTAAACGTTAATTTTGTTCCAGACACCACGAACAGAACACGCCCTCCCACATAATATAAATTTTCGTGTAAGAAAGTGACACTGTCCGTGATAAAAGTGAACACCGCATTATAAATAAACATTACTGCGCATTATATTAAAGGCAGGCTGCAATACGGCGCATTGTTATTTTCCCGACAGGATTTCCAGAGCCTACGCAACCATGCCGCAATACCATGCACCGTTGTTCTGCGGACGTGATTTCCATGTCTGCGGACGTGATTTCCACGGCCTACGCAACAGTCAAACTCCCTGCCTCTGCACCGTACAGACTGCTTAAACTAAGACCACAGTGTTCCTACTATACCCTCTTATACAATTTTTCTCTTTTGTTTCGCCCTACGCCTTTCAAGTCAGTCACAACATGGCTGCCAACACTTCCTAGTTTCAACAGTTCGCAACCAATGAGCCGCACGCTCGTGCTCGTAACGCCTCAGCCAATCAGATGTCAGAATTCTCAAATATCGATATCTGTCAATTTTGATATTTCTCTAAAACTACTGAACGGACTTACCCCATTTAAACAAAAGCATGCTTTCTGGACCAAGACCTTTCTCCCTGCCAAATTTGGCGTAATTCCGTTCAGCAGTTTGACCTGTAGCCTTGTCTAAAGTTTCCTATGGAAATTGCATGGAGAAAACACGTTTTGGGACCCCCCTTTTTTCTCAGCCCCCCCTTCACGAATCACCCCCAAACTTTCAGGATAGGAGCTCACATGAAAAGAGGAACTTTTGGGAAAATTTTGTAAAGATTCGGCAAACGAAGCCAAAGTTATAAGCACATCAAAAAATGCTTTTCCTATGGAAACTGTTACAACCCCCACTTACTTGAATATCAGGTACCGCAGGAACGAAGAGAGCCACCCCTCTCACCTCTAGACCAATCCTCCACACAGACTACCACAGTATGGGCGATTGATCCCTAGGGGAAAGGGGAGAGAATATACCTTTTCTGGTGTTCTGGGAAGTGAAGGGAAGGCACCAGGCAAGAGTTCAAGGAGAGACGCGATCAGATGAAAGGGATGCAGACAGCGTCTGTAGGGAAGCTTCAGAGAAGGTGGGAACAACTGTGGGTCTGTAAGAAAGAAACGATAGGAAGACTGTAAAAAGGTGGAAAGAAAAGGGAATGGGAATTACGCTGTAATTACTATCGTTGTCCTACAAAGGAGTAAGAGAAAGAGAAAAAATGACACACTCACCATGATCAACACCTCATGGTAACGTATAGCTCAATCCCGTAGAAGATAGAGGAACAGGTTCAGAAGACCTAGATATTCTCCAGGGACGTAATGTAGAAAGGGCAGCTCCGAGGGTTAGTGTTTTACTGAGGCTGAACCAAAGCGTTGACAACTCCTGGTGTAGCTCGCTCCGTAATAAGAAGACAAATAAGAGGAATGACGACAACCTTTTGTTGGCGTTGGAGGCGGTGCTGCCAGCTCCCGCTGTGCGCCTCTAGAAAGGGGAAAAAGAAAGGTGACTGTGTTCGCGGTCAGCGTAGGGGGCTTGTTCTCGCAGCTTCTGCTGCAGTAGACAATGTCTTGGGACTCCTGATGGAGTAAAACAAACTTTCACGGCTTCTGCCGTGTTTTGAAGATGCTCGCGGCTTCAGCCGCGTGAAAGAAAATGTTTGGCGGCTCCTGCCGCGTTTGAAGGGCTCGCGGCTCCGACAGCGTGAAAGGAAATGTTTGGCGGCTCCTGCCGCGTTTGAAGGGCTCGTGGTCCCGGCCGCGTGAAAGACAATGTTTGGCGGCTCCTGCCGCGTTTGAAAGGGCTCGCGACTCCGACAGCGTGAAAGGAAATGTTTGGCGGCTCCTGCCGCGTTTGAAGGGCTCGCGGCTTTGGCCGCGTGAAAGGAAATGTTTGGCGGCTCCTGCCGCGTTTGAAGGGCTCGCGGCTCCGGCCGCGTGAAAGGAAATGTTTGGCGGATCCTGCCGCGTTTGAAGGGCTCGCGGCTCCGGCCGCGTGAAAGACAATGTTTGGTCTGGAAAATGGAGAGGCACGCTCCTGCGCCCTCTCTGGATGGGAGTCTAGGGTATTGGAAAAAGGAGAGGCACGCTCCTGCGTCCTCCCTAAGCTGGGAATTCAAATCAGTAAAGCCAAGCACCTGTGTCAGGTAGGGGAGGTTCCTAAATAGCAACCTCCCCTCACCATCTGACGTGCTGGAACCAATACCAGGGGACAGGGAAGAAAAAGCAGATAAAGGAGGGAAAAGGATATTAGGAATCAGACTTGGAAATGGGGAAAGTGGTAACATTACCTCCCCCTTAAGGCTCTTTTAACAGGGCGAGGCTTTGTGGGGTTACAAGCGTGGAACCTCCGCACCAATAGGGGTTCATGGACAAAGGCGGCAGGTTCCCATGTTCGCTCCTCAGGAGGGTATCCTTTCCAATCCACCAAGTAATACAGTTTTCCGCTACGCCTACGTGAATCCATAATCCGATTCACTTCGTACTCTTCTTGGTTATCAACCATTAAGGGAGGGGGTGGTATCATGGGATGTGTGGAGGGAACAAAGGGTTTAAGAAGGGACGTATGGAACACAGGATGAATGCGATACTCCTCGGGTAAGTCTAATTTCATGGCCACCGGATTAATAATTTGCTTTATCGCAAATGGGCCTACAAAACGTGGGTGTAGCTTCTTTGGCCCTGCTAGTGTCAGGTTTTTTGTGGCCAACCAGACTTTATCTCCTATGGCATAAGAGGGAGCAGGGCGCCTATTTTTGTCCGCGATTCTTTTCATCTTTGCCTTGGTCGCCTGTAACTGAGAATGAGCAGTTTTCCATATTTCTTTTAGACTGGTACACAGTGAATCCACTGCAGGAACTTTAAGCGTAGGTTGCAATGGCACGGTCCTAGGATGAAAACCCATTGCACAATAGAAAGGTGACATACCTAAGGCAGAGTGGACACTATTGTTATACGCAAACTCTGCTACTGGCAATGCTTTTACCCAATTACTGGTTAGGGTAGCCAACAAACAGTGCAAATACTGTTCCATGGTCTGGTTCACTCGCTCCGTCTGTCCATCGGTTTGTGGATGATAAGCGGAGGACAGACGGAGATCCATCTGTAAAACGGAGCTTATCTCATGCCAAAATTTAGAAACAAATTGGGGACCTCTATCGGACACCAGAACTGAAGGAATTCCGTGCAGACGGATCACATTTTGTATAAAGATAGCCACCAGCTCACTAGCATTGGGGACCTTAGGAAGAGGCACAAAATGTGCTACTTTAGTAAAGGAGTCTATTATGACAAGTATCGTGGTGTGTCCTTCTTCTGGAGGAAGGTCTGTGATAAAATCTAAACTTACTGTATGCCAGGGATAAGGGGGTACTGGAAGAGGCTGTAACAACCCATCCGGGGGGGTGCGAGGAGTTTTCTGTGTGGCGCATATGGGACAAGAGGAAACATAGAGTTGTATATCTTTCGTCATGTTTTCCCACCAAAACCACCTGCTACAGATATCCTTGGTTTTCTGTATGCCCGGGTGGCTTACCAAAGCGGAGGAGTGAACCCACTGAAGTACCTGATCCCGAAATGTGTCCGGTATATACAACTGGTCACCATGATAAAGTAAACCCCCTGTCATATGGCAATTTGGTTGTTCTAACCATGGGGACAAGTCTATCCCTGCTAGTGCTTTTTCCAAATCCTTGCAAAAGTGATCAGAAGAAATATGTCCTAAAATTCTATCAGGGGGTATGAATGCTTCTTGATCGGGATCTTTTCGTTTATGAGGGAGTGATACACATAACCGTGATAGAGCGTCAGCTTTTACTTGTTGTGCTGCTGGCCGGTAGGTAATCACGAAATCGAACTCATTAAAGAAAGATACCCAGCGCATCTGTCTGGGAGTCAATGCTCTAGCGGTACGGAAGAATTCCAAATTTTTATGGTCTGAATAAATAGTGATGGGATATCTTGCTCCCCAGAGATAATGCCTCCATTCCTGGAATGCCTTCCTGATCGCCAAAAGTTCTCTCTCTGCAACAGTATAATTTTGTTCAGCGGGCAATAGTTTATTTGAAAAAAAGGCGATAGGATGCATCTGTCCATTAACGTCTCTCTGAGATAGAACCCCTCCTACTGCATATTGTGATGCATCCGCCTCTACAAAAAAGGAAGAGTAGGATCAGGATGTATCAGGACAGGAGCAGAAGTAAACTCTCTCTTCAATGTGTCAAATGCCTTTTGAGCTTCTGGGGACCAAACAAACTGCACTCCCTTTTAACGAGTCTTGTTATGGGTATTACTAAGTCTGAGAAATGCGTAATAAAGCGCCTGTAAAAATTAGCAAAGCCTAACAGAGACTGTATGTCCTTGACACAGGTAGGGGTAGGCCAAGACAGGATGGCCTCAACCTTCTTTTTGTCCATCCGTATCCCGTTTTCAGAAATTACAAACCCCAAGAACTCTACAGTAGAAGCATGGAAAGTACATTTCTCGAGTTTGGAAAAAAGATGATTGTCTCGTAGCTTTTGCAATACTTGTTTCACATGTTCTTCGTGTTCGTTATGGTTTTTAGAGAAAATCAGGATATCGTCAATATAGACGATGAGGAAGTGATCCAGAAAATCCCGAAAGATCTCATTAATGAAGAACTGAAATGCCGCAGGGGCATTACACAGTCCGAACGGCATGACACAGTATTCGTATAAACCGAATTTAGTCCTAAACGCCGTTTTCCACTCATCCCCTTCACGTACTCGAATAAGATGATATGCTCCTCGCAAGTCAATCTTGGTAAAGACAGTGGCATCTTTTATTTGGTCTAATAGTACGGGGATGAGTGGTAACGGATATTTGTTTTTATGGTAATCTTGTTAAGAGACCTATAATCTATGCAGGCGCGAAGACCTCCTTCCCGCTTGGATATAAAAAAAGAGGAGAAGAAACGGGTGACGATGAATGCCGGATAAACCCACGTTTCAACATATCATCCAGGTACTCTTTTAGATAAGTAGTTTCAGGTTCGGATAGAGCGTAGATACGACTACAAGGCAATACACCCCCGGATTCAAGGTCTATGCGACAATCAAAGTTGCGATGAGGAGGCAAGGTCGTGGCTTTTACCTCATCGAATACATCCTCATACTGTTTGTAGATAAGGGGTAGGGCGTCAAGCTCTTGACCACTACAGGACGCACATACCAAAGGAGAAGCCCAGTCAATAGCTTCTTGATAGCATTGCTGGATGCAATAACTAGAATCTAAAGTCACGGTTCTCCGCACCCAATCTATCTTGGGGTTATGTTTTTGCAACCAGGGTACCCCAAGAATCACTCCAAAGGCTGGAGTGTCTATAAGATCGAATGTGACTTCCTCAGAATGTCCGTTGTCACAAACCAGCGTTAAGGGGGCAGTATGTCTTGTAATCAGCCCTGAGGTCAATGCCGACCCGTCTACCGCTCTCACCTTTTCAGGCTCTTTCTTCTGCATACAAATAATGCCTAAGGAAGAGGCTAACTGATTGTCCCAAAAGTTTCCTGTAGCCCCCAAATCTAATAGGACCGATAGAGTTACCCTATTACTATTGGACAATATTAAAGTCACACTTATAGTGAAGTGTTTGGGCACCCTGGCTACCGAGGCACTCTGAATGTTCCAAGCAAACGCCACAGTCTTTCTTGGCCCTAAGGTCTTAGGGCGACTAGGACATTCTCGTGCAAAATGACCTCCCTTTCCACAGTACAGGCAGAGGTTTAGACTGCGTCTCTTTTCCTTTTCTTCCCGAGTCAAAGGTCTCCGGACCCCTCCTATTTGCATGGGTTCCTCTGCCCCCGGTCTAGGGTCTTCTCTCTTAATGCCTTTATAGAGCACTACTCGAGGAGTCTCAGACTTCCCTTTCTCTCCATGACATTCACGGAGTAGATGGTCCAACTTGATTACCAAATCTATGAATTCAGTACAATCCTCCGGGGGCTCCACTATTTGGGACAGAATGTCCTTTAATTCGTCATTCAACCCCTTATAAAACAGAGATGTCCTTTTTTCGGAAGGCCACCGGGTTTCGGCCATTAACCTATTGAAGTCTGTGACATAGGAAAGCAGGGAGTTCCTACCCTGCCGTAGATTTAGCAGTTCAGTGTCACTTGCCTGCATGAACGTATGTTTGTCGAACAGCCTCCTCATTTGTTCCTTGAAAGCGGGGAAATTATGCAACAGAGGGTCATCTGTTTCTACCAAGGGTATAGACCAATTGGCAGCAGTACCCATAAGATAAGAGATAACAAACGCCACTTTGGCGGTGTCATCAGGAAAGGCAGTGGGTCGACACAGGAATTGCAGATAACATTGATTCATGAAGCTGCGATATTTGCCGCTTTCTCCATTAAACCTTTCAGGGTTAGATAAGGGGACGGGAACGGGAGTAACTACGGTAATGCTAGTGGGGGGAGCCCCGCTCTCTGAATGGGACTTGTCAAACTGGAAAGTGGCGGGCTGTAATACAGGACGATGTGTCTTAGGGATAGTTCCCGGCGAAGGACCCCATGTGGTGTTTGCCTGCCTACTGTGAAGCTCGGTTTTCAAGGAATGATTCTCCTGTCTGAGAGTTTGAACCTCGTTTTGCAACACTACTAATGCTGCCGCTAAGTCCTGAATTGAGGGAATGGAAGTAGAGTCCGCAGAGAACGGATCTTCGCCAATCCCATCTGGGTCCATCTTCGTTCGGGCGGTATGTATTACGTGGGCTTGGCTTTTTGTTACAACCCCCACTTACTTGAATACCAGGTACCGCAGGAACGAAGAGAGCCACCCCTCTCACCTCTAGACCAATCCTCCACACAGACTACCACAGTATGGGCGATTGATCCCTAGGGGAAAGGGGAGAGAATACACCTTTTCTGGTGTTCTGGGAAGTGAAGGGAAGGCACCAGGCATGAGTTCAAGGAGAGACGCGATCAGATGAAAGGGATGCAGACAGCGTCTGTAGGGAAGCTTCAGAGAAGGTGGGAACAACTGTGGGTCTGTAAGAAAGAAACGATAGGAAGACTGTAAAAAGGTGGAAAGAAAAGGGAATGGGAATTACAGCTATAATTACTATCGTTGTCCTACAAAGGAGTAAGAGAAAGAGAAAAAATGACACACTCACCATGATCAACACCTCATGGTAACGTATAGCTCAATCCCGTAGAAGATAGAGGAACAGGTTCAGAAGACCTAGATATTCTCCAGGGACGTAATGTAGAAAGGGCAGCTCCGAGGGTTAGTGTTTTACTGAGGCTGAACCAAAGCGTTGACAACTCCTGGTGTAGCTCGCTCCGTAATAAGAAGACAAATAAGAGGAATGACGACAACCTTTTGTTGGCGTTGGAGGCGGTGCTGCCAGCTCCCGCTGTGCGCCTCTAGAAAGGGAAAAAGAAAGGTGACTGTGTTCGCGGTCAGCGTAGGGGGCTTGTTCTCGCAGCTTCTGCTGCAGTAGACAATGTCTTGGGACTCCTGATGGAGTAAAACAAACTTTCACGGCTTCTGCCGTGTTTTGAAGATGCTCGCGGCTTCAGCCGCGTGAAAGAAAATGTTTGGCGGCTCCTGCCGCGTTTGAAGGGCTCGCGGCTCCGACAGCGTGAAAGGAAATGTTTGGCGGCTCCTGCCGCGTTTGAAGGGCTTGCGGTCCCGGCCGCGTGAAAGACAATGTTTGGCGGCTCCTGCCGCGTTTGAAAGGGCTCGCGACTCCGACAGCGTGAAAGGAAATGTTTGGCGGCTCCTGCCGCGTTTGAAGGGCTCGCGGCTCCGGCCGCGTGAAAGGAAATGTTTGGCGGCTCCTGCCGCGTTTGAAGGGCTCGCGGCTCCGGCCGCGTGAAAGAAATGTTTGGCGGATCCTGCCGCGTTTGAAGAGGCTCGCGGCTCCGGCCGCGTGAAAGACAATGTTTGGTCTGGAAAATGGAGAGGCACGCTCCTGCGCCCTCTCTGGATGGGAGTCTAGGGTATTGGAAAAGGAGAGGCACGCTCCTGCGTCCTCCCTAATCTGGGAATTCAAATCAGTAAAGCCAAGCACCTGTGTCAGGTAGGGAGGTTCCTAAATAGCAACCTCCCCTCACCATCTGACGTGCTGGAACCAATACCAGGGGACAGGGAAGAAAAAGCAGATAAAGGAGGGAAAAGGATATTAGGAATCAGACTTGGAAATGGGGAAAGTGGTAACAGAAACTAGGTTCTAACTATAACTACCTACTGGCGACCGCCAGTAGGTAATATATATATATAGGAGGGACCGAAACGCGTCATGGCCGACTAAGAATAAACATTTCCTGCACAGAAACGTGGTCCGTGTCTGCTTTCCGTTTTCCAGGACTGGTGAAAGCATTTGGAAGCAGTACGAGAGGATATTAGGCTGTCCGAGCTTCTGACAGCCCAACACGGACCCCACTCGTGAAGAGGCGACGACTGAAAGAAGCGAACACTTCCGGGCTATCTGCCGGGAGCAACTGGACTGTGTTTCCCCGTAAGGATACGAGTCGTCGGCCCCCCTCGGTCAAAGGAAACCAACTGCCGGAAGCGAACTCCTCCGGAGCCGTGTCGGAGGACGCGTAGTCAGAGGATAGAACGCGGAAGGTAGGAGGTACGAGACATTGAGGGGAGAGTGGTGTGCATGTAACAGGGACAACGGGGTTTAATTTAAATTCACCCGACTCCTGTTTACAAACACGTTAAAAATATTACAATGTCGGCGGCTACGCTCAGGGACCGGGAGGCGGCAGCCTCAGAAATGTTTACCAACATATCCCCAAGCAGCCTAACCACACCGGAAATTGCCACAAATCCAGCGAACAACAATGGAAATATTAAGGAGAAAATAAGAGCACTAGAAAGGCTGATGAAAGCGGAGCAGGGAAAATGGTGGGAATATAAATCCCTGCAGCGTTACCTAGACGTAGGAAGAATCCCTAGGGGCTTAAGGATACTAATAGCCCCGAGTTATGATCAGCCAAACCCCAATATGATGAGCGATTGGGCGCAAAGCAATTTGGAATCGTCAAAAAGACTGGTAGAGATCTTGGTGAAATATGCAGAAATAGACCGGGTGGCTCTCCAAGAAAAAATAGAAAAACTGAATGAGGAAATTGCCCAACTTAACAAACATGAAGAAGAACTGAAATTAAGAGAAGAAATGCTAGCACGCCTAAAAAAAGAGGAAGATAAGATAAAGGAACGTAAGACATTCAAATTTCATAGAGATAGGGTGGACTATGAAACTGGGCGCATTTTCACATTTTCAAAAAAATATGACGCCATGAAATCTAATAAAATGAAAATGCAAAATGAAACAGGAACCCAGGCATCTACCAGTAGAGACAAACATGTTTACACCTCAAATTCAGACCTGAGCTCCAATATAGAAAGTGAAGCGGAGCTGGATGGACAACAAATGGTCCTAAGACCCACATTAACCAAACTTTCCCCAGCTGAAGAAATGAATTTTTTAGTGGAGGAAAGAAGGGCGACACTCCGCCCGAGGATGCAGCAGAACGCCAGAGGAAGAGGCGTAACCACAAACGGAGGCAGAGGAGAAAGTCAAATAGATCGGCCAAACAACAAAAAGACGAGAGGGAGAGGGAGAGGCTGGTGGAACCACAAATAAACACCAGTGAGATTCAAAAAGAAAAAACAGTAATCAACCTAACTGACACAACTCTCACAAAAGCCGAACAACAAATCTTGGCACTAGGACTCTCTTTCTGCCCCGAATCAAACTTCAATTATGCAAACACCCGGATGGATGTTTACCGCTTCATAAGAAAACTAAAGCTCAGAAAACATCATGCCTTATCAAAAGAAAAACTAAAAGAGAAAGATAAGGCATTGGAGGAGGAAAATGGTCAGACCGAGGTCCCAAAAGGATTAACAAATAGCGGAGATTCCACCCTACTAAATACGCTAATGGAATTACGAATGGAATCCATTTCACCAAGGGCCAATAACACCAGTTTGGAACATAATTCCCAAAAAATCAGGGAGACAACACGAGCAGCAAATATACTAGCTGAGGAGGATATACCCACAAGAAAAACCACACCATTCAAAAGTAAATCAACATTTAATCCAATAATGCCTAGAGATAGCATTGACATCTTTAATGAACAGGTGATCAATGGAATCAAGAAACTAAATTACAAGATTCAACATACCAAACAAAAATGGAATTCAAAAGACAGGCAATATAAACAACTGATTGCCAAATTACAAAGTAACAAAAACATCATTGTGAGAAATGCGGACAAGGGTGGTAATATTGTCTTATGGGACAGAAAGAAATATATGGAAGAAGCAGCAGGGCAATTAAATGACAGATCATGTTATAAAATCAGCAATGTGTGGACATTAAAATCAATACAGGATGACTTTCATGGGAAACTCCTAGCATGGAAAAGCGCTGGAGTTTTAACGGCGGATGAATATAAATTCATAAAAAAGGATAATCCCACCATCCCAAATATATACTTCATCCCAAAAATACACAAGGATGCAAAAAATCCCCCAGGCCGTCCTATTATCTCGGCACAGAACAGCCTGTTAGAAAATGCAAGCCGATATATAGACTATTTTTTACAAGAATTGGTGCATTCCTTGCCATCGTATATCAGAGACACGAGTGATTTTTTAGCAAAACTGCAAAATTTCAAATGGAAGGAGTGTTACAAATTAATGACTTTGGATGTAGTGTCCCTTTATACCAGTATTAGACACATAGATGGTATAAGGGCATTGGAATACTTTCTGGGAAAAAGAAAAACAAGACTGTCTACCCATAATGTAATGCTTAGCAATCTGACCCAATTTTGTTTAAACAATAATGTATTTCTATTTGATAAGTGTGTCTATCAGCAGATGCGTGGTGTTGCAATGGGGGCCAGCTTCTCCCCTAGCTACGCCTGTTTACACATGGGGTGGTGGGAGGAGCTGGTCCTTGGTGTAACACACAGGCACTTTATGGAAAATCATATAAAAATGTTTCTTAGATTTATAGATGACATTTTTATTGTTTGGGATGGCTCTATAACACAAGCAAATGAATTTGTAAATAATATCAATGATAATGGCATTAATTTAAAGTTTACATCAACCATCAGTACCCAGTCAATCAATTTCCTTGATGTAGAAATTTTTATCAAGCATAATAAATTGGAAACAAGATTATTCAGAAAGGAAACTGCGGGAAATTCAGTTTTGCATTCAACAAGTTTTCACCCACGACAGCTGATTAATAGCATCCCCTATGGTGAAATGTTGAGAATTAAAAGAATATGCAGCAATCCTAAGGATTTACAAAAAATGCAGCTAGAATGCAAAAACAGATTTCTAGCAAGGGGATATAAATGCAGAACAATAGACGCAGCTATCAAGAAAACCAGCAGTTTAGAGAGGGATTCCTTGTTAAAACCTAAATCTGTAGATAAAGAAAAGGAAAAAGAATCTTTTCAATTGCGGCTTATTACAACTTACAATAAGCAAAATAAAACCATCAAAAATATTGTACAACGCAATTGGCCTATAGTACTAAATGACCCTATTATAGGCAGTACTTTACCTAAATCCCTGGGTATAACCTACAGAAGGGCTCCTTCCATGAGTGGAAGTCTAGTAAAGAGTAGTCCGGAGGTTGTTGAACCAATAAATTGGCTCACGCAACGAAAGGGGTTCACAAAATGTTCAAACTGTAAGGCTTGCAAGCATGGCATAAACAAAAAAACATATAAAACCCCATTCTGTGATAAGGAAGTAGAGATCACACGTGCTCTGCATTGTAAAACAGATTACGCCATATATATCTTAGAATGCCCATGCAATCTAAGATATGTAGGGAGTACAAAACTCCCTGCAAATAAAAGAATTTTACAACATCTAAGGGCAATAACAAATCAAGATCCAACCTACCCTGTGGCTAGGCACTTCCAGGAAACCCACAATAATGACCCCAAATATCTCCTATATTACCTCATAGACTCGGTACCAAAAAACAGAAGAGGAGGAGATAGAGAAGGAATACTGCGAAAACTAGAAACTAGATATATTCTAAATCTCGACAGTAAATTCCCGGGAGGCCTTAACACTACAGAAGATCTCTACACATGTATATAGGAATCCCTTTTATAAGTCAGTAAGGGGGATTTTTAAGATTCTAAAGCTACATCATTTTTAAATCAAATCTTTTTTAGCTCATGATTTTAGGAGGGATTTGATCCTATGAACATCAATACTATTAGTCATTGGAGCTGCGACCTACATATATAAGGGGATTAAAAAGGAGGATATCCAATATCAATGGAAAGTATAAATAAAAAGATACTGAGGCTGCCACCTGACCTTAACCAGAAAAATAATGGTTTTTTAATTATTTGCTATTTGCACATTTAGGGTTATATTAACTTTTTAGAAGGTCACTTTTAAGGTCTATATCCGCATTGTTGAGGAAGCGGAACACATCATGCACAGGCACTTTACACTTTATTTTTATATAAACATTCTTTTAATGATAGTTAGTAGATAGCACAGGACAGGATGAGGAAAATCACAGACAATACTAAATTGAAACATTAATCATAATAATACAAATTGCATTTAAGCAAATATGATAAAAATGGTTTTTATGGGGTTTTTTGATTATAAAAAATATCTTTACATTCCGTTTATTTACATAGGACTGACTAAAACAATTTTAATTATGAATTGATTAAAAATAAATTTTAGCCTTTATTTATTAACATATATTATAATGTATGAAAATAAGTTGCTATGGTATTTACTATATGCTTATTTATGGTTATCTCTATTCCCACCCACGATTAAAAGGCAATGTTTGACAATGTAATATGATATTGGAAATACACAAAACAAGTATATTAATTGTGGAGGAGAGGGAGAAATATAGAAAAAATGGAAATGTATCAAAATTGTAATACCTTAAAACCGCAGTATGTCTTCCATGTCCATGGTGAAGTCACCGGAACTTTGCACTAATCACTGTCACTTTAAAAGGGGAGAAAATGGTAATGAGCGTTGTCATGTGATCAAGGTCCAGGAGGGACCGAAACGCGTCATGGCCGACTAAGAATAAACATTTTCTGCACAGAAACGTGGTCCGTGTCTGCTTTCCGTTTTCCAGGACTGGTGAAAGCATTTGGAAGCAGTACGAGAGGATATATATATATATATATATATATATATATATATATATCAAACAAAAATGTGCCCAATGAGGAGATGCCAAACAATGGAAATTTACACACCTTTAACCGAGGAACAGCAGTTCAGCAATGAGGCAAAGTCCCCCTCGTGAATATGAAAGCCCAATGCGTTTCGAGCACTGCTGTGCTCTTGTTCACGGGCTAAGAATGAACAAAGCGGCAGTTTCAAAGGCACCTTAAATGATAAAAAGTCCCGCCCATGTGGGTGTATGCCTACTGGCATGCTGGTCCTTGTGGTTCCTTTGAGTGAAATCCCGAGTGGGTGCCGTTTTGCATTCAAATAACATCAAAAATGTTCCCCAGTGGGTCAGGTAAGAGCAATGTATCAAGCCGCACTGATGAATTAACATCCCTCGACACGGCCATTCCGTTCCACTGTGCTTGAAGTTACAAACACTGGTTCCGCACACATCGCGGCAGGGCATCTCCGCGACCTGGGCCAGGCCGCCTTACATCCAAACAAAAATTTGCCCAATGAGGAGATGCCACACAACGGAAATTCACACACCTTTAATCGAGGAACAGCAGTTCAGCAATGAGGCAAAGTCCCCCTCGTGAATATGAAAGCCAACCGCGTTTCGAGCACTCCTGTGCTCTTGTTCACGGGCTAAGAAAGAATGAACAAAGCGGCAGTTTCAAAGGCACCTTAAATGATAAAAAGTCCCGCCCATGTGGGCGTATGCCTACTGGCATGCTGGTCCTTGTGGTTCCTTTGAGTGAAATCCCGAGTTGGTGCCGTTTTGCATTCAAATAACATCAAAAAATGTTCCCCCAGTGGGTCAGATAAGAGCAATGTATCAAGCTGCACTGATCAATTAACATCCCTCGACACGGCCATTCCGTTCCACTGTGCTTGAAGTTACAAACACTGGTTCCGCACACATCGCAGCAGGGCATCTCCGCGACCTGGGCCAGGCCGCCTTACATCCAAACAAATATTTGCCCAATGAGGAGATGCCACACAACGGAAATTCACACACCTTTAATCGAGGAACAGCAGTTCAGAATGAGGCAAAGTCCCCCTCGTGAATATGAAAGCCCAACGCGTTTTGAGCACTCCTGTGCTCTTGTTCACGGGCTAAGAAAGAATGAACAAAGCGGCAGTTTCAAAGGCACCTTAAATGATAAAAAGTCCCGCCCATGTGTATATATATATATATATATATATATATATATATGCAGCAAGACTCGTCTCTCTCCCAAGGTAGGAAAAACATGTAACAGACGAAGCGAACCCAGATAATGGTGCAGTTTCCAATTTATTGCATGCCCAACACCACCGCCGCCATAATGCGTTTCAGCCCGCGTGGGGCCTTGATCACATGACACACTTGAGGGAGCGGTTACAACATTTAAAGTGCAGATCTGTGACGTATTCATGTGCATCAGCTGTGATACTGAAACATGGACATGGAAAAAATACTTTCATTATGAAACACATCAATATAAAATATAATATAATACTGTAGGGTATCCTGAAATGTTAATACATCTCTAAAGTGCACAAGATAGAGCATACATGATATAGTATCATGAGAATAGCAGCACATTGAATAAATAAATAAATACATAAATACATACTCAATAACAAACTGTCCAGCTCTAAAAAATCTCACTAAATAGAAAAATCATGCTTATATTGATGAATAAAAAGTGAAATCTTAAAAAGTAAAACATTGTAAAACTTTTTTTCCTCCCACAAATAGCAGCATTATTCAAAATTCATATAAGTCTATATTAGCACCTAGGATATACCCAAAAAGTGGAATGTTTCAACGAATAAAGCCCAAGTGGGCAATTACCAAAAAATCCATGTCAAAAGTTTAAATCAATATATATATTTTGTTTTTTTAAATAAAAATATACATGTATTTTTAAATTGCAGCCCTGATGAAGTCCTTTAAAGGACGATATGCTTTGGCTGCGCTGAAGTACTGAATATTGATGAAATACTTATAAAAACGTTATTGCTGGAAATAGTTTGGCTCCCTCCTTTTATTTGGATTGAAAGAAGAAGAATTTGTGTGATTATCTTGTGAACTAAACTGTATTTTGAGATTTGGATTGTATAACAAACACTTCAAATGCTCCCTCTTCATTGGAACTTCTTGTATAAGTGCTTCATACCACAGAAGAGGTCATGAAGTACTCCGATTTGTATTGAGTTCCTGGGCACCCTTTGCATGCATGTTTGGAAAGGGTTTTGGTGCAATTTGACCTTTATGGGAACCACTGGATGAAGTGTGTAAGATTTGAAGTTGTGGTATATTCATGGAGTGGTGAAACTTAGCTGCACATAAGCATGTTGTTATATAGACTGTGAGACTAGGTGCTGTAGTGAATGCAGGCACTTACAACCGTTAGGTCGTGAAATGCAGATACGTCTGTTGAAGAGCAACAGTGAATCCAGAGTGTGTATTATATGGAATTCAGCTAGTCAATGGCAATGCACCTACATTAATGTGTCTTGTAGGTATTGATTGAAAACGCAATACCTTTAAACCAACATAAAGACACAAGTTGAGTACTATATAGAGTTTCCAAATTTGCAGGAGACATTGTAGCCATATCACTTGGCACTGCCAAGCTATCATGCACACTACCTGGAAGCCATTTGCTAGTAAATGGACCACCCACTGAGAATAGGGTGCATTTTGCAGGATTCAAGCTTGAGTTCCCATAGAATGGAGAGTCTGTTGCGTTATGTGTTAGGGAAGAATGAAAGATATGGTGTTCCATAGCTTGCAAATCTGTAGAGCTACTACCATGCAGGTCTCCTCAATTAGAGAATATTCAGGAGTGATGTCATTCTTGACTTTAGATCCCTTTTCTGGGTTTGGGATTAGAAATGTGGAGATTTGGAAGATTCAAACAGTGCTATGTATTTGCCGGTGGGTGATACAGTGAGCTTTGAAAGAGATTGTTGCTACCACTGGTAGCGAATGCAAGACCTTAAGAGCAGGCATGATATGGTTGAGTCGGTTCAGCCTGAAAACTCATGTGGCAGCTGCATTCTGGATTCTATGAAGTTTTTTGAGTAGCCATTTGAAGAGCATATTGTAGAGCCTGTTGGTGTGTTCAACATGTAACATTATTAGGGATGTTGTTACCTGGACTCTTTGGTAACAATCCAGGCAAGGAAAGGTATGTCATAGTGTTCTAAATGTGCAGTACTTATATTTACATCATTGACCTTACTTGGAGTGAGACTCCCAGATTATTTGCTTCTTTGAAAATGGTAGCAGGAGATTCAAACTCCTTTGACCATACAGTGGTTCAGTCATAGGTTTTCCGTAATCCACCTATGAAGATCTCTGTTTCTGAAGAGTTGAGTTTCAAAGATTTTGTAGCAGTCTCTTATTTACTGGCTGTTGTTTTTGGAAGAGTCTGGATTTGTCCAAGATCTGAGGGCTTGACCAGTTTTAAAATAAACTGGTTATCCTCGGTTGGATTGTAAAAGATAAGTTTGAAACAATTAACAAATTCATGGAGTAATGTCTCTTTTTGCATGATCACCACCTAAGTTTTAGACATGCTGCTGGTTTTTCGACTCTGAGACTGCATTGAGGCCTGCTAACCAGAACCAGATGCCAGTGTTCTAACCCCTTACAAAATGTATGTTGAATTGCCTACCTCCAATTGATATAAACTGACTTACTTATAAGTACCTGGTATATGGTACCAAGCGCACCCAGTGCATGTAAGTTAGAGTGTTCACCCAGGACTGCAGTACTGATTGTGCCACCCTGTGTGTGACAAAGTATGAAATGGTTTCCAACCTGCTCCTGCCGCCTGGAAAAGCAGTTCTAAAACTGCTCAATCGACTATGCCATTTAAACCAATGGCAAAGCCCTCCTCTTCCCTTAACAATATATATATCTCCCCTAAGGAAAGCCTATCGAGCCCTATGGCATGGAGCTGTATATTATTAAGTGGGATATATACTTTAATATGTCCTCATAGTAAAGCTTCCAAATTATCGTTTTACTGTGGAAAAGTTAGTAGCCCCATTGGCTAGTACAGAGTTACAGGCTCACATCTCAGTCCTGCTATTCTTTGAAGTTACAAACAATAGGACTACTAAAATGGGGACTTCAAGGTATCAAATTATTTGTGGCATTAAACTCGACTTAATGCCCAAGTCAAATGTAATGTGATTTTTAAGGAAAAGCAACTTTTAGGAAGTTGCCACTCTGTTGCCCAGTTTATCTGGTGACCTTTCACATATGCCACCAGACAGCCTTCAGGCCCCTGGGGAGTTGCAGGAGTGACTTCCAGGCTCAGAAGTAATAGTGACCTGCCACAGAGGAAGGTGTTACCCCCCCCCCCATGGAAACCAAACTGGGTGTTGGCCCAAAAGGGGAGCTTCAAAGGGGAAGCTGCCTTTAGTGGGCAAATGGCGATCACACTCGAGTAGGGATGCTCCTTTGTTCAGGTAGATGGGCTGGCAATGGAAACAGAGAGGAGAAACCACTTGCCAACACTTTTTTCCATGGGTGTGTTGCTCACAGATAACAACAACAAATAAATCTGGTGGTCTATTAAAAGGAGCCAGTACTGAATTATTAATTAACACAAACAGTGCCAACACCCTAGATACCAGAGTACATAAAATCAAATAAATGACCTTTGCGAACTTGTCGGATTTCCATCAACTACCAAGAGTGGTCAGTGTCATCATTTGGATACCCTTCCTTCCTACCACCACTCTTCTAAATCACAGAAGAGGATCATGTGGATCGGATTTCGACCAAGTCACGAAAATCACAAAAGGAGGAAGTAAAGACAAGATAGAAGGAAAAGTGAGACCATATGTTCACCTTGTAACTGGACTCACACAAGAATATTCATTTATTTAGGGTGATGGAATTATAAGTGCAGTGCATGTGAGTGAAATTAAAAGGATTTGGAAGAGAGAAAAACATCCTTTTAATATAAATATCTCTACCGATCCTACATTAAAAATAGTGCAGAAGCAGCTTTGAACGCATAGGCCGCTTACAGTATGGTCAACTAGTTTCAGCCTGATGGGCCACTTGCCCAGGCTTTCGTCAGGACCTAAAAAACAACTACTATCGCTACTGCATTCCCAATTGGGTCATAGAACATTTATGTGTATAAAGTTGTCATAAAATACGACCTTCTACATGGTCATTCTTCCGTACAAGCGGAGAATTCTTCACACCTGTAACACATAAACACATAAAAACCGATTGTGAAATAATAAGACAGTAACACAAGCTCCCTTATATTAATTCATCTACATGGATGACCTTATTGGTTACTTCATATACCAATAAGTAAATAAAGTTACACCGCTTTATCCTTTCTACTGCTGGTGCACTCACCTGTCTTGTATGAAGTCAAAACCTCACCTCACCCGGTAAATACTCAGGTATGGGAGACCCCGCCCTGTAAATAGAGGAAAAGCACTTTTAAGGGACTTCATTCATCTATCCCTTATTTAGTGTACTTTAATTTGTACTTCCCAGCTCAAGAACGAAAGCTCTTCTAAAAGGACACCTAAAATCACAATTTCCAAAATGCAAAACAAAGCTCAGGAAAACCTTCGCTTTGCTCTTATTATCTGTCTCAGTGGTACCTCGATTCCAAAATTGTCCAAAAATACCAATAATTGTCCCTCGTATTCCTGAATACACGGGCACGCCAGAGTGAATATAGCACCCGAAACAAATCAGCTATCACAGTTCCTAAGCTCAAAAACTAATCTTACATGCACGAACAGTGAAAGTACGTATATGCATATGCTCCACAACCAGTGAGGAAGACGCATGGTGTACTATATGTATTCACAAAACAGGTAAGGCTAACGATCTTTTAGTCCTGCAACTACAACTACAAGCACGGCAAAAATGACCACAACAACAGTCTCGCGGTCCTATCAAGCATATGATAATGATATATGCAAACGCTGTATGGTACATTAACGCAATAGCGACGCGGGAGAATTTAAGCTCACAGATAGCCACACTTCTAGCTCCTAGCATCCAAGGAAGGATTCAGACACCTTGAGAGTGGGTAGAATAGTGTACTCTTGGATTACTCAATGCCATGCATAGCTGGAAGTTTTAATAGAGTGGGAGGGTCCTGGTAGCCCATGGGCTTGTGACCGCATCATCACCTTATGGCAATTTCTGGGCATAAATATGGCACCCCTGGAAGCCCTGAATCTCGGATCACATCTGAACTGGAGAAAGGACTGAAGTAGGACCTCCCAGCTGACCCCTGGACCTGGCAAGAGAGGCTGTGCCAACTGCTGGTCTGCACCTGCTGCTCCTTGGGCTAATAAAGAGAGGACTGTAAGAGCGTGGAGAGGTGCACTCGAGGGAGCGTGTAAATCAGGCGCGTTCCACACTGGCGATCCGGGAAGGAACGCTCTTGACGTGCAACACATAAGGTTCACGCACCCAGGCCCTTATTGAGGAGGCCAACACAGGACGCATCAATCCGCGCCTGATTTACACGCTCCCTCGAGGATAACAACTTATAGCCTTGATACTTCACGCGCTTCATCCTAATAATTTTTAGCAGTTGGGGAAGCGAGAATCGCGGCTCTCCACCCGGTGTCAAACCATCAATGCCCTGAAGAAGTTCATTCTTTAATGAACGAAACGCGTTGGCTGGAGCTCATGTTGTCTGATTGAATAAAGGATTGCCTTACATAAAGGAATTGGTCAGCCTTACTTAATGGAAAAGACACTTTGGGAGTGCACCTCTCCACTCTCTTACAGTTTCAATTCTGCCTGGCAGTTGGCACCTAACAAACGGCAGGTGCAGGAGTTGCATGTGCACACCAGATCTCATTACTTTCGGATAATTACAAGAGGAACATAGCAGTGAGGTGCAGCAATTACGGTCCACCGTTGTTTGCTGCTTACTATTAAAGAGAGGACTGTGTCTGTGGTGCCTGGCTTGAGGGAAAGTCACTCCTGAGCCCAAAAACACCCCTAAAGTAGTGACTCCAAGGGTCAGTCGACTGACACCCTTTTCCAGCACCAGGGCCATAAAAGCTGAAGTCACCTATCCTGGCAGTCAGTAGCCACTCTCAAGGAATCACAGCTGATCACCGAGAAGACCTCCATGCCAGACTCAAAAGTTGCACCTGTGTTTGTAGGACCTGGGAGAGTCACCAGATTATGGATAGGTCACCAAAATGGACATTAGCTCTCACCAAAGTATACCGCTGGATTCCCTGTGACCAGAGATCGGAAACCCAGCCACTGAGGGGCTCCTACTGGCTCAAAGAAGACTTCAAGGGACTCGGATCCCTGTGGCCAAAGTCGCCCCACCTTACCTGTGGACCAAGGAATAACGCAAAACCAAAGGGGATGATGGACGGAGTGTTGAACATTGCAAGCACTCACCCCCAGTCAACTGATCTGGGTTTAATCCATCATCATTCTTTAGCTCACTCCACCACCCCAGTTCAGACATGGCCATATGCAAATCAGTCTGACCCTGTGCCTCATGGGAACAGTCCAGCCCGAACTGCCAAGCCATGTCTTCCCTGGACCGGAAACAAGCATCCTGGGACCGGTTTCTGGCTAATCAGCCGTCATCAGCCAGGCTAGCTTGAATCCAGTGGCAAAGTGAGCAAGGGACCCACGTCTGGGCATACCCTGCCAACTTAGGGCGAACAAAGCAAAACCAAAGGGGATGATGGACGGAGTGTTGAACATTGCAAGCACTCACCCCCAGTCAACTGATCTGGGTTTAATCCATCATCATTCTTTAGCTCACTCCACCACCCCAGTTCAGACATGGCCATATGCAAATCAGTCTCACCCTGTGCCTCATGGGAACAGTCCAGCCCGAACTGCCAAGCCATGTCTTCCCTGGACCGGAAACAAGCATCCTGGGACCGGTTTCTGGCTAATCAGCCGTCATCAGCCAGGCTAGCTTGAATCCAGTGGCAAAGTGAGCAAGGGACCCACGTCTGGGCATACCCTGCCAACTTAGGGCGAACAAAGCAAAACCAAAGGGGATGATGGACGGAGTGTTGAACATTGCAAGCACTCAAGGAATAACACCAGGAAGGCCCCTGTTGACCACAAAGCACCCAGAGCATCTTTTAGCATACTCATCATCCTGTATTCCTAGCATCAGGACCACTCCATTGAAGTCTATGGTGGTCTTGATGGAAAGTGTGGAACAGGTCTTTAGACTGCTTTGGTGACCAGATCATTTTTCCAATATTCCTTATTGTCCCCCCTGCCCTTCCTCCTGTTGTAATCAGACTCCCAGTCCGGACTGGAGTAGCTGAACACAACTCTTTCAAACTTTGCAAAAGTTTACAAACTTTATGGTTCCAGTGCTTGTTTGCACTTTGGACTAGAAAACTGAGATTTACATTTTACTTAAAAATCCGTAACTTCGGAAACCTATGGTGGATTTTGCTCACCTTAGTGTACAAAAATTCAAAAAATATAATTGATTTTTATAAATTGGTGTTGAATTTCTTTCATGTTGTGTGACGTTTCGCTGTTTGGTGTTTCTAAATGCTTTACATCAGTTCCTTTGTTTAAGCCTTGCTGCTTGAAGCCACATTGAGTTATAGGTTTTACAAACAAGCCTGAGTGGATCCAAAATGGTTTTGTTAGTGTATTACATGGTAAGGTCGCACAACCATACCATATAGTACACCACAATCCTCCCAATCAATGTGTCTTGTAGAACTCCTACCTATTGTGGGAATGATTTCAAACTAAAAGAAGCCAAGGATGTAATGCATTCTCTTTCTTTGATGATGAACTTGCTCCATTTTATCCTTGAAGTTTTCTGTCATTTAAATGCTGAAGTTTGTCAAAGGCAGCTGAAATGTCAAGCAGGAGGAGTGTGGCAACCTGGTTGGAGTCAGTGGGGTATTCCACTACAAAATTGCATTTTAAATATTCTTCCTAAAATATTGCATCAGAATGTCAACTTCCCCAATACAATGAAGGTATGTATAGAGAGAGAGAGAGAATACTTTATTTGACGCTAAAAGAGTCATAAAAGATTGCACATACATGATTTCATTTAAAAGACAGCAAATTCACATACACAAAAGTTTAAAATTATGAAAGATAGCTAATATTTACTGCGAATCTTACAAACAGTAAAAAGATAGTTTAAAATACATTATATAATCTCATTTCTTCCTAGGGAGAGTAGGTATTACATTGCCGGATTATAATTTCAAATACCTGCTGCAAGTAATAGTGGGCGTATGAACTGCTTCCTCGGGGGGGTATAAAATCTACAAAATAGGATAAAGTGCGTGGTGCTTTGGCATGATCTATTGTCACAAGGACAGACAGGGAGTAATGCAAACCATCAACCTTGAATAGGGAATGCAACTAAGAAATGTACAGTTTTTAGACGCAGCCTAGTCAACAGAAAGTTCCGCCTTTCATTTAAGTCGACTTGCAGATAAAGGGCGGGTTCTCTTTGTGGCTGGGAGAAAAGCTCTGGGTGACCGGTCGAATTACATATAGTGCCTGCCCGCTCAAGACTTTGGTAAAAAAGTGACTTAATAGAGGCAGACGAAACATTCTTTAGGGTGTTGGGGTTTGTATAATATTCTGTGACACCCATTTTGACAAAACTCATTTTGACATACCTTAACCAGGGTATATCTAAGCTGTTATCCAGCTTCATACAATCTGCCAGTATTGTCCTTCAAAAGGCGGCCTCTGGATTCTTCCAGGTTTTTATCCAGAGCAACAAAGGTTGTAATGCAATATGGTCTTTCAAAGAACTCAGACCAACTTCATCATGACAGAAAGAAACAGAAGAGCTCTGGGGCACTGAGAGAAGTCTTCTTACAAACTTATTTTCCATTGTTTGCAGTGATTTACAATTTACGTGTCCCCAAACCCCAGCCCCAAAAGTTACCACTGAAAGGCTTTTACTCTTGTAGATACATAAAATCTCTTTGGTTGGTTTATGACCCAATCTTTTAGCAAATCTAAAAATGGCATTGTTCAATTTCTGAAATTGCATGGTTCTGATATTTCAAGCATGTGTCCAATTAAAATCAACATCAAATGGTACCCCCAGGTAAGTAAAATGCAGGACTTTCTTAATTTCTTCTCCCGCCAATAAAAATTTCCTCATTTTGGATTTTTTTGGTCCACATTTCATTATAAAACATTTGTATATATAGATAAGTACTGTTTTTTAAATTCACATCTATGTACCTTGATAATATGTAGGTGAATGATGATATTCTGCCACTATGTTTTTGGGGTCAACTAATATTGCATTTAATGTCTATGCGTTGCCTCTTCCAGGAATGTTGTCTTTCTGTTAGAGAGGAGTGCATTTTTCTCGAGGAAATCCAAAATTGGGAGGAATAGTGTTTTTCAATTAGCTTACACCAAGAAGGTCTATTTGCTAAAGGTCTGTCATTTGTTGGTTCTGTATTGTCCAGTTCTTGCCTTTTGAAGGCCGGCTTCATATAGGACGTATTAAATTCGCTGGGAAATTCTCTGGTTAACAGCAGTGTAATAATAATTGCTCTAGTGGGTATGGCAATGTACACAGTGATGTACATTAACCAATGCCGATTCTCTTTAGGCCTTAAAAAGTGGCCATTCGATTTTTGGGATTTTTGGAAAAAGGGCTCAATATATAGCTGTATTTTTCCCGAATGAGCTTTGGCGAACAAATGGGGATTATGATGTATGTTTAAACTGGTTGGACTATTTTTACTGCCTTTTTGATTCCCTTTTGTAAAAATAAGCATTTATTGCTGACTGTTTCTTCATTTGCACTTCTTCCTTTTTCCACTACAAGAACCAACCCTTAAAAATCCATCTGGGCTCTGACATTACATCATAGGCTCCACCCTTTTTCCCCCTCCTACTTTGTCCTGGTGGATGACACAGCACAACTATTTAACCTCTGTTCTCCAGTGGACTCAGCTTGGGTGTCTAGTTAAAGAGGAAAATAGGTTATTGGAGTCTTACTTTGGCGTCTTCAGTGTTATAGCTTGGAAAGAGACAAGTGTTGGAACTCAGGCCTCCTCACACCTTGCAGTCCTTGGTCTGTTTATTTTAAAGTACCACATATGCTTATGTTAGTTAATGTATATGTTAGGCCCTAATTACGATTTGGATGGTACTCCGTCATTGGTAAATTTGGATGCACATTTATCGTTACTGTGTGATAAATTCATCCCTGTAACATCCAATTATAAGTTAACCCCACCTGGAATGGAGAATTACTGCGTGGGACTGATTTGTCCAGTTTAAAAACCCACACAGAATTCCCAATTCCATGGGATTTAATGCATACATCTACCACCTGCTCTGAGAAGGTGATAACTGTAGGTTGTTGCCCTATGGGTGGTTTGGAGGGTGGAGGTGCGGGTGGCGGGTGGAGCAGCAGGGGCTAAAAGGGGAAAGTTAGTTCTGGCAGGTAAGGGCAAGGTCATTTCTGGGACAGTAAACTTTGGAAGGTATCGTCTCTCAGAAAAAATGGGGAGTGATGATCAGCTTCTGCTGAAGCCAAAGACTCATTTCATTTATCTGGCTGGATTTACAGGTCGGAAAAATCATGTATGGTTTTCTTACATGTGGAAAACAATCCACCAATGTATAAGCCAGTGGAGGGGAATTCCATGTATTAAATCCGCTCCATCTGACTTGCAATAATGGCCTAAATTATAAACGTTCTAACAGTAGCGGCCCGTGGAGGGAGTTCCGTGGGGCGGTGAGGCGGGGCGGGGGAGGGTCAGGGTGGGGCGTAGTAAACACTGGAATATGGATGAAAGAAGGTAAGTAAACAATTAAATAAATAAAACGAATTTCGTTGCGTGCGCTTCATCGCAAAATGCGATGCAGCGCACGCAGCGAAATCGTTTTATTTATTTAATTGTTTACTTACCTCCGTTCATCCATATTCTGGTGTTTACTACCCCCACCCTGCCCCTCCCCGCCCCGCCTCAGCACCCCACGGAACTCCCTCCACGGGCCGCTACTGCGTTCTAATAGCCTTAGATGTAAATGTAAACCACGTATTGTTGGAGGGCATGCAAAAACTACATGTTTTGAGACTCACCACAGGGGTCTGAGGGAAAAATATATGTTATTTAGCTGATAGAAGTACTGAAACAATTTTTAGCACTCTGTTTCAACCAACACCTTAAAGTACAGAGCTTTATCGCGGGACAACGATACTTACACAATGCAACAGCCATGAACATGAACAAACCATACCAAATGTATTGGTTTTCACTGGCACAAGTCATAAAGCATAAATTATTCATGTTGATTTTATTTAATTTTAGGTCAATTCTCTGCAATAAACGTGCACAAAGAACTAAAAATATCACAATGGCTTATTATCTTACCTTATTGCTTAAAACAAATACACTTTAACTAAAAGAATATATTGTAAATCAGGCATATATTTGTGAGAACAAGACAAATAGTTTTATTTTTTTCCACTGCAACTATTTGCTTAATCAGCGGTTAATATTCATTGGTACAATTCATTAAGGAGTTCTGCAATGTGTCTTACTATCTGCTCAGGTTAAATATCTGTCCTATTGATTTCCCATTCTGCTGTCAGTGACTTACTGCAATTACTTTGAAAAATTCTGGTGTTTAAAGAAATTAGCATATCACCCTAGATATATAACTTCACCTCATTTATGACGGAGGAGTGAATGATATGGGGTTTGTCAATGTCATTTTTATAGGGATCCGTGATGGTGCAAACAATTGATAGCTCACAGTTTTCCATTTTTACTGTTTTTACCACTAATTGCAGACAAAGGGCCAGATGTATGACCCATTTTTGAATGTGCAAACTGGTTAGCGACCTGTTTGCGCATGCAAAATCTAATAGGGCCCGGTACAAACCCTATTAGGATTTGCGACTCGCAATTAGGAAGGGGAGTTCCAAGGGCGTCCCTTCCTAATTGCGACTCGCTACCCGATGTAAGAATGTTTTGCAACCGCAATTGCGGTCGAAAAACACTCACAATTTACCGCCCTCCTCAAGAGGGTGGTAATGCACTCGGAAATGGGAAGGGGTCACCAGGGGACCCCTTCCCCTTTGCAAATGCAGGGGAAAATATTTTTTAGGGGCAGACAGTTGTCCCAGGGACCACTACCTGCCCTTAAAAAATGAAATGAAAATGTTTCATTTAAAAAAAAAAAATGCATTCCATTTTCCTTTAAGGAAAACGGGCTGCATTGGAAAAAAAACCTGCTTTATTGAAAAGCAGTCCCAGACATGAAGGTCTGCTGAGCCCAGCAGGCCACCATACCTGGGAGGGCCAGGCATTCCTAATGGGGTTGCAAATTGCGAGTGCCTCATGAATATTGATGAGGCATGCAATTTGCGACCCCATTGGGAATCGCAAACAGTGTCTCTGACACTGTTGTACATGGCATTTAGAGACTTGCAAATTGCGGCTCGCAATTGAGCGCAATTTGCGAGTCGCTAAATGCCCCGGTCGTACATCTGGCCCAAAGTTCTCTCGACTTCACTATGTGTTTATTTTTAAAAACGGGCAAATAAAAATATGTATTTTCTCAGTGACTCTCAGTGTTGTAAAAGTAATTCAGGTCATTAACTAGACTGACAGCATGGAGTGAGATTTTTTAGTAAAGATAAATGGCCACAGATTTACGCTTATTTTACTAAAGCCTGTATCGCCATCACAACATCATTTTCAGTGGAATGCCCACCAAAACACCCATTGCCCTCCCCTTTCACGCTAAGCATAGCGTGAAAGGGGGCCTTATTTACTAGGCAGCGTTAAGCCACGTTAAGTGGCTTAACGCTGCCTTGAAATTAAGGAGAAGCGCCTATCGCCAGAGGAACCTCAAAAAAAGTGACGTTCCCATGGCGATAGGGGATTGTACATATGCCCCCCAGTACCTTGGTAATTACCGCCCCAGACGCATTATTCCCCTGGTAAATTTTGCCCAGTCACCTGCTGTAGTTTACAGATACAAATGGCATTGGTGCAGTAGGTACCAAATTCCACACAGTATTCCATATTTTCTGAGTGAATACCCAGAAAAGGGGGTGTTTATCACGCCTGTTAAATACCTCATCGTAAGGTATAGGTGTTTACAAGGTGCCAAAATATCCTCACCCCCATCCTGCCCACTTATATTTGAAGCCTTAGGGTACAGCTTTTATGTCACCATTGGTCACACAATTGCCAGGACACCTCTTAAATAAAGCTATTCTATCGATTGATAATCTGGTAAAATCTTGATTTAATAAATAGCTAACTGTAAGCCAATAGTCCGCGATAGTGTGGAACTGTCACTGCATAGCATATGCAAAATTTAGGGCATAATTGATGTGTATTTTTTAGGGAGCATGCACTTTATTTTTTTGTGGGCTTGAAATACTTTTATGGCCCAGTGCACATATTATTTTTTGCTGGAGGAGTGGGTGCACCTTTTATTTTTGGGAGAGGCCATACACTTAGAGAAAACAGACATACTTTTTTAGCGGGAGAACATACAGTTTATTTTTAAGTTGTAAGGGATTGGCACACTTTATATTCTTGACGTTCAGTATTTTGTAGCTACTGTTCGCAACAGGATGTTTCGACTGCTCTGTACTATTTAATTTTGTGTGCTGCACTTCTGCTTCCACAGCTAAGAGCTAAATATAACACCCTTGTAACCTTTGTTTTTTCCAGTGAATTTATGATGTTTTTTTAATTTTTTTCCCTAACTATAACATCCCTGCAACCTTTGTTTTTTTAAGTGAATTTCTAAGTTTTTTAATTTTATTTCCATGCTGTACTCTGTAACCTTTGAGAGTGAGTGTGTGTGTGAGTGCATGAGTGTCTCAGTGGGTATGTGAGTGAGTTTGTGAGTGCCTGAATGGGTGTGTGAGGGGGTGGGTGCATATCGATACAGCAACTTAGAGAATCAGCCAAATACCGATGCAGCCTCTCAAACACCCATAAACATACTGATATAGCCACTTACACACCCAGCCACACACCACTAACACACCCAGGCACACATTGCTACAGACACTGACACACCCAGGCAAACACCAATATAGCCACTGACACACTCAGGCACACACTCATTCTCCCAATGATATACCCACTCTCACATTGATACATCCACTTACACATGCTGGCAAACACTGATACATACACTGACACACCCAGTTACACACCAATACAGCTACTCACACACCCAGCCAAACACTGGTACACTCACTTACACACCCAGCCAAATATAGATACAGCCTCTCAAACACCCTTACACATACTGATACAGCCATGGACAGCATGGGAGCAAGGCCTGAACGATGATATTCCATGGCTACAGCTGGCAAAGTGATCAAACCAACCTTAAATGCATGGATCAATCATTTATTGAGATAGTTACATACTATTATAGAAGGGGATCCGAGACCGTGTTATTGAGTGATGGAAAAGGAATTAGACCATACATGGGCAACCTATGCGAGTATTGACTTATTACCCCTAGTAGTAGATATTAGCCTTTGTTATACAGTCTGACCACTGAGAGTAATATACTTAGCCCCACTGCCTTATATCCACCTTATATCCACCATATCTCAGGGGATTAATCGAGTAGTATGCGCCATGATTACAACACAGATAAAATACGAGTACAAAATACTGCCTGACCATCATGAGCAATATATATTTAGCCCCCTGACCTAGGGTTCAATACTGGTTAAGGGAGTAAATGAGTATCATACTCTACGATTACATCATAGTCATGATTTTAGGACAAACACACTGCGTAACCAGGAGAATAGTTAATTCATGAAGATGGCTCTCTGGCTTTATATTTTATATTCTAGAGCTGTATATTACCTTATTTATAGGATATATTATCAACCTACTTTGGCTATATACACATACAAATGAGTATGGTTTCTTGCGTATGTCTATGCACGTTTCCGATAGCATTGGGCTACACTTCCCATAACAGCACGGATATTGCCCTGAACATTTTACGGTGATGACCAGCTTCTACCAATAGGGGGTGCTGTTTCTACTTAGATATATAAGGCACAGACGGTTAACAAGAACATTGTACTTCTGGGCATGTACTATCCACGTTTTTATCACGTGGCTCTTGTAACGAATTTATGTGTCTCTGCGTGAACAGTGCGAGCACGCATGAGATACGATGAATTCTTGAACAGAGAGCTTCTGTCTATAGGGGTCGGGTCTGCCACATAGAGTTATAATGGTGCAGGTGGATTAAAGCAACACTGGTCCTCTGCACATGCGCTATCCACGCTCCCCTCGCGGGGCTATTGCCGAATTAGTTGAACGCGTCTCTCACTCAATAGCGCGTGCGCGCATGAGATACGCTGGTTAGCAAACAGAGACAACCCTCTCTTACCCAATAGGAGCGCACATTACCATACACGCCCCGTGTCAGGCGTCTAGCCCCGCCCGTATGTGGACACAGGAAGCGCTCTTAGCGCCCCAGACTTTGTTCAATTAGATCGTAGAATCAAACAATTTACCAATTATCTAGTGGATATAAAAACCACCAAAGGAACATCAGTCTCCACCGACGGGGAGACCGAGTGGGCGCCTGTAGAGAGAACCGATGGGAGCGCTGAAGTCAGACAGTAAGCGTATGAGTGTCCTGAGTGGTGGCGAGAATGAGAACTTGATTCCAGTTTTCTTTTTCTTTTTCTTTTTGAGAGATTGGGTGCCAATCACTTTAACTGGACAACCATTTTGGTGATCACAGTGTTATGTATGTTAGCTGTTTGTGTTTTAACTTGTGTTTTTAACTTGTGGATACATAATGAGACTATTACCACTTTCTGAATCAGCATTTCTTCCTTTCAGAAAGTCACAAGTAGGCTCTCCCACCCTCGCCCTCCCATGGAGTATAGAGGATAGTAGTTTAGGGTAAGGAATGGATTCTTTTGACCATTTGATGACACGTACGTGTGCCACGTGTCTCATACAGACCATACCACGCGCGCTATAGGTGTGACCCGGTTTGGATGACAATTATCGTCTATTTATAAACATACTTACACGTCTGGTTTGTTTGTTTTTCTTTGTTTCCTTTGTTTTTCTACAGAATCTTTCACAGTGGTACTACACCATACGGGCGGTTTAATTAATTTTTATTCCTGTCCCCTGATTAGCAGCACCTTTTCGCTTTAGATGCGAAAAGGCTAAATCCTTTGGTCCTGACGAATGCGACGTACCCTACGGGGACATTAACGCAGAAACATGTTGACCGCACTTAATACGGTGAAGGGAAGATAATGTCCCGGATCACCGTACACCTATTTTAATGCCAGACATCTGTTCCCTGAATTAAACATAGCTGAGTGACAGGTGTGATGGTTTTAAATCACCTTTCACTTTCACATGGTCATCACTTAGTTGTAGAAGTGCATCCCTGTCTCCAGGTGTATGCCCGCCCTTTATCAAACGTAGTTTTTAGAGGGCGAGGACAGCCTATGATGAAGCATGACACCGGGCGGTGTGTGAGGCCAGTCCAAAACTTTTTATGAGATGCCCCCATAGGTGTTGCATCTCAGTATAAATTCTGTAGGAAACTGTTGGAACCCATGTGAGGGGCAGCCTTATTGTGTTTACATACCCAGGCACACACTAATACAGACAGTGACACACCCAGGCACTCATTGTCACACACCCTGGCACACCCAGACACACATCAGTATAGCCACTGACACACCCTGGCACACATCGATATAGCCACTGACACACCCCGACACATGCTGATACAACCACTGGCACACCCAGACATACTCCAATACAGAGACTGATACACCCAGGCACATATTCATACAGCCAATGACGCACACTCTCCCATATTGATACAGCCACTTAGACATTCAAACACTGATACAGCCTCTCAAACACCCATGAGCATAATGATACAGCCACTGACACACCCAACCACACTAATACACACATTAACACACCCAGGAGCACATTGTTACAGACACTGACACACCCAGACAAGCACCAATATAGCCACTGACATACTCAGGCACACACCGATAAAGCCACTGACACACCCAAGCATACAATCATATACCCAATAACACAACCACTCACAATCAATAGAGACACTTACACACCCAGGCAAACACTGATACAGACACTGACTCACCTAGCTACACACGGTACAGTTACTGACACACCCAGTCAAACACTGATACACTCACTTACACACCCAGCCAAACACCGATACAGACTCTCAAACACCTGTACACACACAGGTACAGTCACTGACATACCCAGCCATGCACTGATACCGAGTCTGACACACCCAGACACACAATGTTAGACACTGACACACCCAAGCACACACTGGTATAGCTAGTGACATGCCCATCCACACACTGATACAAAGACTGACACATCCATGCACACACAATACAGTCACTGACACATTCAGGCACTCATCGATACAGCCACTGACACACCCAAGCTCACATCGATACAGCCACTGACGTACCGAGACACAAACTGATACAGCTGCTGATACACCCAGCCACACTCCGATACAGAAACTGACACACCCAGACACATACTCACACAGCCAATGACACGCCCAGTCACATATCGATACAGCCACCTTATACATTCAGCCAAACACTGATTCAGCCTCTCAAACACTTACACCAGTATAGGTACTAACACACCCAGGCACACACTGGCACAGCCACTAACACACCCAGGCACACATTCATACACCTAATAACACACCCACTCACACATTTATAGAGCCACTTACACACCCAGGATACAGCTACGGACACTCCCAGCGACACTCTGATACAGAAACTGATACATTCATGCACACACAGATACAACCACTGACAAACCCAGGCACAGACTGATACAGCCACTGACACACCCAGTCTCACCCGATACAGTCTCTGTCACAATAAAACACAGAGTTAGCTCTTTGTTTGATCAGATGGTAGTTCTAAAAAGAACTCTTTTTGTGGAAGGTATTTTTAATAGTTTTTTTTTTTTTCCAACAAAAAAGTAAACAGGGTACTAAAAGGGTAAGGTAAGGGAAATGGAAAGAAGCTAATGGCTTCATTGTTTAAAAAACATTAAGTGGCAATTGGAAGCAAAACAAATAAATAACAGTGATACCGCAGAAGACATTTTTACAGTGACAAGTATTTACACAACCACTCACTTATCCATAGAGACAGCGAAGCAGCGAGCGCAAGGTAAGTGGTTTTATTTATTTATTTATTTTCACTATTCAGTCATTTGTCACTTCCACCCACCAGCCCCACCCTGCCCACCGCCCACCACGCTTACCTGCATGGGCCACCACTGGTTACCTGAGCTAACTATAACTCACGCCCCCGCAGTGCACTGCTTATGACTTCACATATTACATCATTTGTGACATGGTCAGTGACATCACTGATGGCATCATTCAGTGATTGTGAGTGTTTTCTAAATTAATTTGTGTGTTAAATGTATATACTGAGGTACCACAAAAGTTAAATTAGTATACTTTATGTACTACTAATGAGTGTTTCCTTTTTTAACATTGTATATGTGAGTCGCTGTGTGACTGTGTGTATCCATGTGTAAGTGGGTACCTGAGTGACTGTACAGGTGTGTGAGAGGGCATGTGAGTGGCTGTATGGGTATATAAGTGGGTGTCTGAGTAGCTGTGTGGGCAATTTAGTGGCTGTGTGATTGGCTGTATTGTTAAGTGAGTGGATGTGTCAGTGGCTGCATGGGTGGGTGAGTGAGTGGCTGAGTGAGTGGCTGTATGGGTGGGTGAGTGGGTGTCTGAATGGCAGCATGAGTGAGTGACTGGGTTTGTAAGAGGCTGCATGAGTATGCGAGTGGCTGTTTGAGTGAGTGTTTGGTTAAGTGATTTTGTGTGTAACTAGCTGTGTGGAAAGAGTGAGTGTCTGTGGGATTGGCAATATAGGTGAGTGAGTGGGTGTGCGAGTGACTGTATAGTTGAATAAATGGGTGTATCAGTAGCTGTGTGAGTGAGTGGGTGTGTGAGTGGCTCTTTGGATAAGTGAGTGGTTGTGTAAATACTTGTATGGGTCTGTGAATAGGTATGTCAGTGGTTGTGTGGGTGTTTGAGTGGGCATATGAGAGGTTGTATGGGTGTGTGAGTGGTTCTGTGGATCATGTCATCAGTGATGTCATTTGAGATGTCATCAGTGATGTCACTGACCATGCCATGCATGATGTAATATGTGAGGTCATAAGCAGTGCATTGTGGGGGCATAAGTTATAGTTATTGCAGGTAACTATAACTGCTGAATTTCTATGGTTTGTATGAGTGAAATCTGAGCCTAACTTTAATATATCCCTGTAACCTTTGTTTTTTTTCAGTGAATTTCTACATTTTTTAAAATTCTATTTCCTAACTATAACATCCCTGTAACCTTTGTTTTTTTAAAGTGAATTTATAATGTTTTTTTAAATTTTTTATTTCCTAACTGTAACCACTAACCTTTGACACTGAGTGTGTGAATGAGTGCATGAGTGTCTCAGTGGGTATATGTGTGTCTGAGTAGGTTTGTAAGCGGGTGGGATAGACTATGAGTGGAGCTGTAAGTGGGTATATGAGTGTGTGAGTGGGTGTGTGAGTCTCTCAAAGGGTCTGTCAGTCTGTGCATGAGTCTCTGAGTAGATCTGTGATTGGGTGAGAGAGAGTAAGAGTGATACTGTAAGTGGGTGCATGAGTGTCTGACTGTCAGTGAGTGGGTGCATATTTCTTGGATCATCTGTGAGTGGGTGCATGAGTGAATGGTTCTTTCAGTGCTGTAAGAGTGTCTGAGTTGTTCTGTGAGTGGGTGCATGAGTGCCTGAGAGAGTTCTGCTCATTTTCTGCTCACTTCTGCCCTTTATTTTGCCTCCTTCTACTCGTTGCTGACCTTTATTCTTCTTCTTTCTGCTCGTTTCTGACCTGTATTTTGCCTCTTTCTGCTGGTTCTGACCTTTATTTTGGCTCTTGCTGTTGGTTTCTGACTTCTATTCTGCCTCTTTCTGCTCATTTCTGCCCTTTATTTTGCCTCTTTCTGATCATTTCTGACCTCTATTCTGCCTCTTTCTGCTCGTTTCTCACCTTTACTTTGCCTCTTTCTGCTCGTTGCTGACCTTTATAATGCCTCTTTCTGACCTTTAGTTTGCCTCTTTCTGCTACATTTCTTAGATGTTTTGCTTCTTTCTGCTCATTTCTTACCTTTATTTTGCCTCTTTCTATTCAAATCTGACCTTTATTTTGCCTCCTTCTGCTTGTTTTTGATCTCTATTTTGCCTCTTGCTGCTGGTTTCTTTCTTTTATTTTGCCTCTCTCGGCTCATTTCTGACCTTTATTCTGCCTCTTGCTGCTCGTTTCTGACATCTATTCTGTCTCTTTTTGCTCGTTTCTCACCTTTATCAAGCCTCTTTCTGCTGGTTGCTGACCTTTATTCTGCCTCTTTCTGCTTGCTTCTCACCTTTATTTTGCCTCTTTCTGCTCATTTCTGACCTTTATTTTACCTCTTTCTGCTAGTTTCTGATCTTTGCTCTGCCTCTTTCTGATCATTTCACTCCTTTATTTTGCCTCTTTCTGCTCATTGCTGACCTTTACTCTGCCTCTTTCTGCTTGTTTCTGACCTTTATTTTGCCTCTTTCTGCTAGTTTCTGGCATATTTCTTTTACCTCTTTTGCCTCTTTTCGCCTGGGACCGCGGGGGAAGCCTCAAGTCCCCTGCGGTCCCAGCCGGCTTCACGCCTCCTGCCGGGAGCTGGCTTTGCTAAACATGCAGCTCCCTGTCTGTGAGAGCAATACTTTGTATATTTCCTTTCCGCTTTATGAGTGGGTGGCAGTCCGTTGGGCCTTTTTTGGCAGCAGGAGAGGGGCGGCTGTGCCGCCCTCCTTTGATCTGCACAGGCTGGCACCGGGAAAGTGTTTTTTCCCGGGACCCGAGGAGGTCTACGCGGGCCCCTGCCATTTTTTTAATATTTTGCCTCAGGGCGGTGGTGCCCCCTTCCATAATTATAATGAAAGCCCTGGGTAGGTCATGGTCCCGGGGGCTCTAAGAACATTAGGAGGTTGGCCCATTTCACCCCTCCATTTTTTTTAAAATGCCTGTGGGACATAGTCCACCTGGGGGCTCATTTCAAAACTAGCGCAGGAGACCCTGCCCCCTTTTCTATATTTTTAACTTTTTTTGTGGGAATCGATTAAAGCCAAGCCCCAAGATGACTACCAACACTTCAGATTGCAGCACAGGGACTGTCGGATCCACAGAGGTTCCGCACCCCTATATAATCACATTTGTATTTGGTTAATATCCAAACTACCAAAAGGCACTACTCTGGACCAAGATCTACCTTTCTGCCAAATTTGGTGTAATTCCGTCCAGTGTTTCGGGCTGGAGTCCTGTATAAAGTCGCTTTGGGAATTAGCACTGGGAAAATATGTTTTGGGATCCCCCCTTTTTTCTCAGCCCCGCTTGATTAATCACCTGGAAACCTTCCAGATAGCAGCTGAAGTGGGCATCAAATTTATTTGAAAACGTTCGTGAAGATTCATCAAACGGCTCCAAAGTTATTGGCAAAACAAAAAATGCTCCTCCTATGGAAAGTGGGTCCTAACTTTAACTACCTACAGGTGACCGGCAGTAAATGTTATATAAATAAGCACTTGCACTTTTTTCAAAATTCAAATGTATAATTATTGAACATATGATAAGGCAAAATATTTAAAAACAATACGCATAATTTAGATATAAAGAAAATATCATGTTTGGAAAACAGACTATGAGATAATAGATATCACGATATGTTTTCTATGTTTATGCATCACATGACACGGGAGTCAGCAAATAACCAAATATATAAAAACAGTGAGCGGACTGCGTTTCCGTATGTGAACAAGGACACCTTGTTGTCCGAAACGCGTCATATGGCTTAAAGACGAATAAAGACCTAAGCTGCCACACAATTTGGAGTCCGTGACTCTCTCTTCGCCAACTGGGAAGTGGGGAGAGCCAATCAGATGTTCGATGTGAATTACGGAAGTTGGTTGATTCCGTTAACGGACCCCCTCCCTGGAAGCGGCAGCCGCCCACAACCAGCAATCTGTGAGGATCCTGAAGGGATATTTGGCGGCTACCCCCGAATGCGGCAATTTGGACAGATATCCATCGAGGAGACGGAAACAGACGGGTTGGAGGACCTGCCTGTTACGCGCCCACGGCGGTGAGTGTCCACTGTATCTGCATCGGTTGGGAGGTGTGGATAGGCAACGCTACTAACTCACGTATTGGAGTAAGGCACTTGTTATTAGCCTAATATGTCAGTGGAAACTGTCCGTTTACGGGAGGCAGTAGCTGAGGAACTGTTTAAAAATCTGCCTAATGTATCAGCAGCAGGCGAAAACACGCAAGCGAACAGCAGCGGTAGCAACAAAGATAACAACGCTAAGATTTTACTTAAACGGTTGGAGAAATGCATGCGATCGGAAGTGACAAAATGGTGGGAAAATAAATCGCTCACCAAATACGAGGAAGCAGGGCGGGTGCCTCGAGGGCTCAGGATCTTCTTGGCACCCAGCTACGAGAACCCTAACCCGGCAATGCTAAAAGAATGGGGTGAAAGTAATCTGGGTGCCTCTATGAACCTTGTCCGGATACTCATTAAATATGCAGAGTCAGATCGTGTTGATTTAATAAAAGAAATTGATAATATAAGAGCTAGGCAAGCAGGAGCCCAATGAATATATTGCCAAAACGAGGAGAGAAATACAGGAACGCCTCATAAAACTAGAAGAGAAAATAAAACAACGGAAAGTGTACAAATTTGCTCGTGATCAAGCCGACTATGAGCAGGGTCGAATTTACACATTTGCTCGCAAATATGCAGCTGCTAAAAAACAAAGAGAAAATGCGGAATCAACAAAAAGAGCATGACATTTCAAACACAAGAACATGCGGGCACATCTAAGGATCTGATATCAATATCAGACGGTAACTCCATGACCAGTGATACCGGGTCGGAAAGCGGCAATATGAGCTCCAACAGCGACAACACTGAAAGTAGACGACTTGATCTAGGGAGGAAATTGATTTTTTAGTCACGGACCGTCGAAATACACTGAGACCACGGAAGCCAGTGCAGCGATCAGAAAATACAGAAATGCAAAAAGGAGAGAAAGACGGAAAAAATGTAAATCAAAAACCAAAAAGAAGATACTGGCACAAATGAATTTCAAAGAAGACAAAACTATCATTAATCTCTCCAATATGAAACTGACTGATGCCGAAAAGAAAGTACGCAGCTTAGGACTGTCATTCTGTCCCCCCAACGACTTCAATTACACACAAACAAGGATAGACATCTTTAGTTTCATTCGGAAACTCAAATTGATAAAGTTTTTTACTATCAAAAACGGCCTAGAATGTAGCCGCACTGTAAAAGAAACGCAACCAGGGAACACAAGCAATCTACAAGTTTCAGACATTCCTGTACTACTCGCTGCACAAGCTATCCTGGCAGAAAGCAACAATGAGAGTGAGAACCAACAACCTGATATGTCTACACAAGGTCAGCTCCAAACTATGGAAATTAGACAACAGGGGGCAGGCTGTAGTCCATTCAAAAATAAATTAACATTTATTCCATCTATGCCTAAAGACTCAATTGATATATTTCATGAAAGAGTAACAGAGGACATCAAGAGACTATATCATCGAATCAATCACAAAAAACGTCACAGACAATATAAAGAGATTGAATACACCAAGCTGATCAACAAACTGAGCAACAACCATGAAATAGTTGTCACCAAATCAGATAAAGGAGGAAATATCGTGCTATGGCCAAAAACTGAATATACAAAAGAAGCACAAAGGCAACTATCAGACCGAAATTGCTATGGCAAGTCCAACCAGAAGGAATACAATAAATCGAAGGAAAGTTTGAATAAAATGCTTCATCAATTCAAACGAGAAGGCATGATATCAGGAGAAGAATTCAAATATCTATGTGTAGAACATCCTGTGGTCCCAATAATTTATTTTGTTCCAAAAATCCACAAAAACATGAATCCAATCCCAGGACGACCAATTATATCAGCTATCAACAGTATGGGAGAACATATCTCGCTATATGTGGATTACGTTTTACAAAGTTTGGTTAAAGATCTTCCAACTTACGTAAAAGATACATGAGACTTTTTAAATAAAATCAAAAACATAAAATGGGAAGAAGATATGATGTTCATAACTCTATATATAGAGTCGTTGTATACTTGTATAGACCATCACACAGGACTTATCTCGATACAGCATTTCCTAAATACCAGGCCTGTTGAATGTTATGAACATAACAAAACATTGATAGCATGTATATCATGGTGCCTCAACAATAACTATTTTATGTATGGCAATGAAATGTTCAAACAGCTCAGGGGTGTAGCAATGGGGTCCTGCTTCTCCCCCAGCTATGCCTGCCTGCTGGTAGGCTGGTGGGAGGAGCAGGAACTCAGGTCAACTCATTCAGAAACATATACCAGGCATGTTAAGCACTGGCTTAGGTATATAGACGATGTTTTTATTATCTCGCAAGGAAGTAAGGATGATGCCACACAATTCATTAACAACATAAATGACAATTCTGCCAATCTAAAATTTACTTCTATCATCAGTAAAGAGTGCGTTGAGTTCCTTGATGTTAAAGTATCAGTTAAGGAAGGACATATAAAGACCACCCTATATAGAAAAAATACAGCAGGGAACTCAACGCTTCATGCATGTAGTGCACATCCCAAACATTTGGTAAGGAGTATCCCCTATGGGGAACTCTTAAGAATAAAGAGAATATGCAGTACCAAAGAGGATCAGGACACATGCACACAAGAGGCCATCACAATATTCAAAGAGAGAGGATACAGTCAAGCAATCCTCAATGAGGCAGTCGCCAAAGTGGCCCTCAAACCCAGAGAATCCTTGCTAGAACAGAATAATGAAACCAAAAATATAGATGAGACCTCCAAAAACAATACGCCCAGACTTATCCTTACTTTTAACCGACAAGAAAGACAACTTCGGTCAGTTATAAAACGAAACTGGCCAATTGTTCTTACAGATGCTGTCCTTGCTCCTGACCTTCCTGAAAGCCCCACTATTACTTTTAGAAGGGAGCCTCTATGAGATCACAAATAGTTAAAAGCAGCCCAGAGACACATCTAAAGAAAACATGGCTACAATCAAAATCTGGGTTTTACAAATGCTCGTCATGTAGAGCATGCAGATTTGGGGAAAACACTACCAAATATATGACCCCTTTTAGCCCCTCAGAAGTTATGATTAAGGGCAGATACAACTGTAAGACCGAATATGCTGTTTATGGTCTGACGTGCACCTGTGGCTTACGATATGTGGGCAGCACAAAGCTGCAGGTGCATGTCAGAATATTGCAGCATCTTCGAGCAATTGTCAATAATGACGCAGCCTACCCTGTTGCCAGACACTTTAAGCTAGAACATGGCAATGATTTGAAGTGCCTAAAATACTTTGTGATAGCAGCTGTCCCAAATCATCGCAGAGGAGGCAATAGGGAACGTCTACTGCGCCAATTAGAGTCTCGTATAATACTGGAACTAGACAGCAGACAACCTTGAGGGCTTAACAACACCGAAGATTTGCATAATTTCCTGTAAACAGCCAGCAATACATTTGAGACTATAGTTATTTCTCAAAGTTCCACAGCTATGTATCCCCGAATAACTATATTTTACTGTTTTTCTATTTTTCTGGTTTTTATGTATTTATATTTTTTAAATACATTGGCACTTGCACTTTATTGAGATATAGATGGGGCGGCTGCCCCATCTCGATTATGACACCAATCTGGGCACTCTAATATGCACTTTGTACACTAAGTAAATATAAATACTATTTCTCATTTTATACTGTTTTAACATCTAGTTTAGCTATAATACAATGGCTACACAAAAAAGACAATATGCGTTTTTGCACATGATCTGATTATGACAACAATATTGAATTTTTAAAGGCAAAGCTATTTTATAATAACAACAGTTTTATTATACATACTATTTTATCATATAATGATTGACATAATATTTAATTATATATGTATTTATTTATGTATTCTAATATGTTTTTACTGATAAACGAAATGACAAACATGCATTTATGCAGATATAAATAAGCACTTGCACTTTTTTCAAAATTCAAATGTATAATTATTGAACATATGATAAGGCAAAATATTTAAAAACAATACGCATTATTTAGATATAAAGAAAATATAATGTTTGGAAAACAGACTATGAGATAATAGATATCACGATATGTTTTCTATGTTTATGCATCACATGACACGGGAGTCAGCAAATAACCAAATGTATAAAAACAGTGAGCGGACTGCGTTTCCGTATGTGAACAAGGACACCTTGTTGTCCGAAACGCGTCATATGGCTTAAAGACGAATAAAGACCTAAGCTGCCACACAATTTGGAGTCCGTGACTCTCTCTTCGCCAACTGGGAAGTGGGGAGAGCCAATCAGATGTTCGATATATATATATATATATATATATATATATATATATATATATATATATAGAGACAGACAGAAACCAAGTTGCTCCTTCCGAGATGCTGGAACCCAAGAAGGGTGGTGTACACTCCGGCGGAGCGCGCCGGTCGTTGCAATATCCAATTGAAAATCCCGTGTAGTACACTCTCAGGAAGAAACAGACAGAGCACAAGCTAGGTATCCAAGATTTAATCCACACAACGCGTTTCGGCAAAAGCCTTGATCACGTGTGAAAAGTGCACAAAACCAGCCGTCACTGATAAAGTTTTTTGGCCACGATCATCAACAAAATCAACAAAGGACAACATATGCTTGATTACCACCAGTTTACATGGCCGCCATCTTGGACTGGCAAAAGAATGTCTATATAAATACATTGCAACTTAGAAACAACAGGCAATTTGATGCTCTGCCACATAATGCTCTGTAACATATGTCATTAATAATTACATGGTTGCCACTTAACATGATTGTTGAGATCGGTATCAAAGTAAATTGAATCTCTATTTACTATGCAACTATTTTACAATATTGAAGCATCATGTGTGATGACATAGTGCCACTGCGACCATCAGAAAAATGAAGGTGTGTAAAGTGGTAAAGAAAATGCAAAGTGCGCATTGCCTCTGATTACATGCCTGAGCATAAACTAAAGTGAAGAGCCAAGTAAAAAAGAGAGAAAGGACTTTCCTGGTGTAGAATATACCAGGCTGATCCAAGCAACGTAATGCAGGAATACCCACTAAGCTATCATACAAAGTGTACTGTCTATATACATACATTACGACTTAGAAGTAACGGGCAATTTGATGTTCTGCCACATGATGCTCTGTAACATAATGTCATTAATAATTAAAAGGTTGCCACTTAACATAATTGTAGAGATCGGTATCAAAGTAGATTAAATATCTATTTGTTACGCAAGTATATTACAATATTGAAGCATCATAATTAAAATTGATGACATAGTGCCACTGCGAAAAAAAGGGGGGGTGTAAAGTGGTAAAGAAAATGCAAGGTGTACATTGCCTCTGATTACATGCCTGAGCGTAAACTAAAGTGAAGAGCCAAGTAAACGGACTTTCCTGGTGTAGAATATACCAGGCTGATCCAAGCAACGTAATGCAGAAATCACATGCCCACTAAGCTATCATACATAGTGTACTGTTGTGGGCTACCACTAGTAGAATAATGAATGTCCTGTTAAATACAAACATAGTGCTCATCCGAGCTGTGATCAGGCAATAGAAGCAAAAGGAAGTGGATGACCGTGCATCTATCAGTGATATATATATTATCTATTGGCGGTCGCCAGTAGATAGTTATAGTTAGGACCTATTTTCCATAGGAAATCCGCAACATTCTATTTGAAATAACTTTGGCGCCGGTTGACAAATCTGTGCAAAATTTCCAAAACTTGTGGGGCGCTCCGGTCCGCTCCTATCCTGAAAGTCTCGGGGTGATTCGTCAAGCGGGGGCCGAGAAAAAAGGGGGGTCCCAAAACGCATTTTCCCCATTCATTTTTCCATAGGAACCTTTAGTCGCAGCTACAGCCCGAACTGCTGAACGGAATTACACCAAATTTGGCAAAGAGGTAGCCCTTGGTTCAGTGTCATGCCTTTTGCTTAAATGGTGTAAATCCGTTCAGTAGTTCCTGAGAAAATCAAAAGTAAATTCACATATATATCTATGGCCGAGTAGGGTCCGCGTACCCTCCCGATCACGAGCTGCATGCTAATTGGCTGTCAACACTCCAAATCAGGAAGTGTTGGCAGCCATTTTGTCCCTCGGTAGAACCGAGGCACAGAAACAAGTCGCAAAACGCAAAAAGTGGGCAGGGTAGAAACACCCTGACCCCCTAGGTCTGCTCAGGGGGTCCCACAAGGACCCCCTGGGCAGATAAAAGCATTTAAAAAAAAAAAACAATCGGTGGGATGCGCTTAGGGTGCGCGGATCCCGCCGTCTCCCGCGCTTCGATGCTATTTTGCCCCCGGGTGGGGCAAGTCCCGGGGGCATGCGGGGGTTGCTTTATATTTTATGTGGGGGGCCTCTAAGGCCCTCCCGCAGCCCCGGGGACCGCCAACCCCCGGGGCTTTAAAAAAAAATGGTGCAAGAGGGCTCTCCGCCCTCCTGCAGCCCCGGGGACCGCCACCCCCCGGGGCTTCTTTTTTTAAATAATAATGACCTGTGTGGGGGGTTCCAGCCCCCCACACGCCCCGGGGACCGCCACCTCCTTGGGGCACTAACAAAAGAAATGTGGGGGTCCGTTTCGGGACCCCCGAAGCCCCGGGGACCACCACCTCCCCGGGGCTTTACTAATGAAGGGAGGGGGGGCCGCGCGGCCCCCCTCCTGGAGCCCTCCATGGCCCCAGGGCCGGCTCCTGCAGTGTCCCGGGGTGCCTACCCCCGGGACACTGCTGTTTGCAATCACAGGACGGGAGCCTCGCGGCTCCCGTCCTGTGATTGCAAACTTGCTTTGCTTCATTGAAGCAAGAGCAGGGAAACCTGCTCTCGCTTCAATGAAGCAAAGCAGATTGCTTTTCCATAGGGGAGCTGCATGTCAGCAGCTCCCCTTATGGAAAAGCAATGCCAGCTCCCGCAGGACGCAGGGAGCCGGCGGGACCGTGCGGGGATTGGGGACCCCCCACAGTCCCCAATGAGTGGCCAGGCCCCAGGGGATGGTGTCCCCAGGGCCATTAGTGGCCGGGAGGGGTCCACGCAGCCCCCTCCCCAAAAAGATTTTTTTTTTTAAAGTTAAAAAAACGTAAAGGCCGGCCCCGGGGGATGGGGTCCCTGGGGCCTTAAATGGCCTGAGGAGGGGGCCACGCAGCCCCCTCCAAATATATATATTTTTTAAAAAGAGGGCATGCCCCGGGGATGGGGTCCCCGGGGCCAATAGAGGCCCAGGGAAGGGGGCCACGCGGCCCCCTTCCCGTTTAAAAAAAAAAAGAAAATCCTCAGGCCCCGGGGGATGGGGTCCCCGGGGCCAAAAATGGCCGAGGGAAGGGGGGCCACGCAGCCCCCCTCCCATACAATAAATAAATAAATAAATAAAAAAGACCGGCATCGTGCCGGAGGCCCCGCCCCTCCCTGCAGCAGTCTGCAAACGCGCCCCTGGCGCATTGTAAGAAGGGGAAGTAATTCTCCTTGAATACTGGGGGTCCCTGGGGGCCAACTAGCCCACCAGGAACCTCCAGTATGCGCCAGGAGCTGCGTTGCAGAGAGGTGTACAGATGCCACGCCCCTTTTACACCTCTCTGCAACGCAGCTCTGTGGCGCTTTTGGAGGTACATGGTGGGCTAGTTGGACTCCAGGGACCCTCAGGATTCAAGGGGACTTAATCCCCCAACTTAAAACGCGCCACGGGGCGCGTTTGCACAGTGGTGAAGGGAGGGGCGGGGCTTCAGGTGACATGTGTGCAAACAGGCCCCGTGGCGCGTTTTAAGATGGGGAATTAAATCCCCTTCAATCCTGAGGGTCCCTGGGAGCCAACTAGCCCACCAGGTACGTCCAGAAAGCGCCACAGAGCTGCGTTGCAGAGAGGTGTAAAAGGGCGTGGCCTCTGAACACCTCTCTGCAACACAGCTTCCTGGCGCATACTGGAGGTACAGGGTGGGCTAGTTGGACCCTAGGGACCCTCATGATTCAAGGGGACTTAATCCCCCAACTTAAAACGCGCCACGGGGCGCGTTTGCACAGTGGTGAAGGGAGGGCGGGGCTTGAGGTGACATGTGTGCAAACAGGCCCCGTGGCGTGTTTTAAGTTGGGAGATTAAGTCCCCTTCAATCCTGAGGGTCCCTGGAGTCCAACTAGCCCACCATGTACCTTCAGTAAGCACAACAGAGTTGCGTTGCAGAGAGGTGAAAAAAGGTGCGTGGCCTCGGAACGCCTCTCTGCAACTCAGCTCTGTGGTCCTAACTGTAGGTACCTGGGGGGCTAGTTGGGCCCCTGGGACACTCAGGATTAAAGGGGACTTAATCCCGCAACTTAAAACATGCCACGGGGTGCGTTTGCACACATGTCACCTCAGGCCCCCCTCCCTTCACCACTGTGCAAACGCTCACTGTAGCGCGTTTTAAGAGGTAGTTTTAATCCCCCTGCCCTATTATGTACTAGGGACTTACAGAGGAGGTCATGCTAATCACAGGGGTACCCCAACGCATAGTGTTCCCTAGTGTATGTAGGTGTTTTAACTGTATTCTAAGTGTGTTTTAGCATAGCACTGGCTCTGGTTAGTCAGAGTCAGTTACCACCAGTACACTTCGGAAAAAGTTGTGGGCACAGGATGATTTTGGAACAAGGCCTCTTTCTGCTCCTCTGTTGGTTCTTTCTGCACATCTTTTGCTTCTTCCTGCACTTTTCTTCGTGTTTGTGGACTTCTGTTGCTTCTTTCTGCATTTCTTTTGCTTCTTTCTGTGCGTTTTTTCTTCTTTCTTCACATGTCCTACCTCTGTAGGCATAGTTACAAACTAGCATTTAAAAAACCTTTGAAATTCACTTAAAAAACCATAGGTTTCAGGCACGTTATAGTTAGAAATTAGCATTTAAAAAACCTTTGAAATTCATTGAAAAAACCATAGGTTTCAGACACGTTATAGTTAGAAATTAGCATTTAAAAAACCTTTGAAATTCACTGCAAAAACCATAGGTTTTAGGGACAGTTATAGTTAGTTGGACATTTCACTCATACAAAACCCGTGAAATTCCCCCGTTATAGTTAGTTCAGCTAACTATAACTCGCGCCCCCGCAATGCACTGCTGATGACGTCACATATTACATCACTCATGACATGGTCAGTGACACCACTGATGACATCACTGATGACATCTCAAATGACATCACTGATGACATCATCCAGTGACTGTGTGTTTCTATAAAGTTTAAATATGATTAATATATATGCCAAGGTGTATTGAAGAATTGGGTGCCCGCTGCACCTTCAGGAAAGGAGTGATATACTTACAAGTGAGGCTTTTTCCAAAAGGAGCAATTCTTTGTGATGGATATATATATATATATATATATATATATATATACATATATATATATATATATATATATATATATATATATATATATATTATCTACTGGCGGTCGCCAGTAGATAGTTATAGTTAGGACCTATTTTCCATAGGAAATCCGCAACATTCTATTTGAAATAACGTTGGCGCCGGTTGACGAATCTTCGCGAAAGCTTCCAACTTGTTGGGGCGCTCCGGTCCGCTCCTATCCTGAAAGTCTCGGGGTGATTCGTCAAGCGGGGGGCGAGAAAAAAGGGGGGTCCCAAAACGCGTTTTCCCCATTCATTTTTCCATAGGAACCTTTAGTCGCAGCTACAGCCCGAACTGCTGAACGGAATTACACCAAATTTGGCAAAGAGGTATCCCTTGGTTCAGTGTCATGCCTTTTGCTTAAATGGTGTAAATCCGTTCAGTAGTTCCTGAGAAAATCAAAAGTAAATTCACATATATATCTATGGCCGAGTAGGGTCCGCGTACCCTCCCGATCACGAGCTGCATGCTAATTGGCTGTCAACACTCCAAATCAGGAAGTGTTGGCAGCCATTTTGTCCCTCGGTAGAACCGAGGGACAGAAACAAGTGCGCAAAGCGCAAAAGGGGGCAGGGTAGAAACACCCTGACCCCTAGGTCTGCTCAGGGGTCCCACAAGGACCCCTGGGCAGAAAAAGCTTTTTTTTAAATCGGCGGGATGCGCTTAGGGTGCGCGGATCCCGCCGAGAAAAAAAGAAACAAGTGCGCAAAACGCACAAAGGGGGCAGGGTAGAAACACCCTGACCCCTTAGGTCTGCTCAGGGGGTCCCACAAGGACCCCCTGGGCAGAAAAACGAATTTTTTAAGAAAATAAATCGGTGGGATGCGCTTAGGGTGCGCGAATCCCGTCGAAAAAAAAAATCGAAGCGCGGTCTCCCGCGCTTCGATGCTATTTTGCCCCCGGGTGGGCCAAGTCCCGGGGGCATGCGGGGGGTGGTTTTATATTTAATTTTGGGGGGCCTTGAAGGCCCCCCAAGCCCTGGGGACCGCCACTCCCCGGGGCTTTAAAAAATAATGGTGCGGGAGGGCTCTTGGCCCTCTCGCAGCCCCGGGGAACGCCACCCCCCGGGGCTTCTTTTTTATTTAAAAAAAAAATTACCTGTTTGGGGGGGCTCGAGCCCCCCCACACGCCCCAGGGACCGCCACCTCCCCGGGGCACTAAAAATTTCAATATGGGGGTCCATTATGGATCCCCAGAGCCCCGGGAACCACCACCTCCCCGGGGCTTTGTCGATGGAGGGAGGGGGGCCGCGCGGCCCCCCTCCTGGAGCCTGTAATGGCCCTGGGGACCGCCACCCCCCAGGGCCGGCTCCTGCAGTGTCCCGGGGTGCCTACCCCCGGGACACTGTAGTTTGCTATGGCAGGGCAGGAGCCTCGTGGCTCCCGTCCTGCCATAGCAAACTGCTTTGGATTTTGGAAGAGAGAGCAGGGAAACCTGCTCTCTCTTCCAAAATTCAAAGACGATTGCTTTTCCACATGGGGAGCTGCATGTTAGCAGCTCCCCATGTGGAAAAGCAATGCCGGCTCCCGCAGGAGGTGGGGAGCCGGCAGGGTCCGTGGGGGAGTTGGGGGTCCCCCCATGGACCCCAAAGGATAGGGACAGCCCTGGGGGATGGGGTCCCCAGGGCAAGTAGTGGCCCGGGAAGGGGCCACGCGGCCCCCCTCCCCAAAAATCATTTTAAAAAAATTAAAAATTAAAAATAAAGGCCTGCCCCGGGGGATGGGGTCCCCGGGGCACAAGGAGGCCTGAGGAGGGGGGCCACGCAGCCCCCCTCCATAAAAATGTATTTAAAAGTGAGGCCATGCCCTGGGGGATGGGGTCCCCGGGGCCGGATTCGGCCACGGGAGGAGGGCCAAGCGGCCCCCTTCGCGTTTAATTTTAAAAAAAAAAGAAAAGGGGTAAGGCCCTGGGGGATGGAGTCCCCAGGGCCCAAAAATAGGAAAAAGGAAGGGGGCCACAGCCCCCTTCGAAAAAAAAAAGATCGGCCACAGGCCACCCTTCCTTTACCACTCTGCAAACGCGCCCCTGGCGCGTTTGCAGATGGGGAACGAATTCCCCTTAAATACTGGGGGTCCCTGAGGGCCAACTAGCCCACCAGGAACCTCCAGTATGCGCCAGGGGCTGCGTTGCAGAGAGGTGTACAGAGGCCACGCCCCTTTTACACCTCTCTGCAACGCAGCTCTGTGGCGCTTTTGGAGGTACATGGTGGGCTACTTGGACTCCAGGGACCCTCAGGATTCAAGGGGACTTAATCCCCCAACTTAAAACGCGCCACGGGCGCGTTTGCACATTGGTGAAGGGAGGGGGCGGGGCTTCAGGTGACATGTGTGCAAACAGGCCCCGTGGCGTGTTTTAAGAAGGGGAATTAAATCCTCTTCAATCCTGAGGGTCCCTGGGGGCCAACTAGCCCACGAGGTACCTCCAGTAAGCGCCACGAAGCTGCGTTGCAGAGTGTTGTAAAAAGGGGCGTGGCCTCTGAACACCTCTCTGCAATGCAGCTCTCTGGCGCATACTGGCAGTACCTGGTGGGCTAGTTGGCCCCTAGGGACCCTCGGGATTGAGGAGGAATTAATTCTCCAACTTAAACGCGCCACAGGGCGTGTTTGCATACATGTATCCTCAGGCCCCACCCCTTTATTCACCATTGTGCAAATATTCCTCTAAAATCAGCCGAACTACGAATTCCGATTTACTCACCTGTTATCAGGAGAGACCTCAGTGCTGCATCTTTGAACCCAGTACTGATCCTGAAAAGTCATTTTAACCGTACTTACCAGTAACTTGAATTTCCTTCCATAGGATATCATTGCCTGCTTTTTGCTGAAAAAGTTTCTGTGTCGATTTTTGAAACTTACAAATATTCCTCTAAAATCAGCAGAACTACGAATTCCGATTTACTCACCTGTTATCAGGAGAGACCTCAGTGCTGCATCTTTGCGCCCAGTACCGATCCTGAAAAGTAATTCTAACCGTACTTACCAGTAACTTGAATTTCCTTCCATAGGCTAACATTGACTGGTTTCACTTGGAAATTCTTCTAAGTGTGGAGTTTTGGAACTTTATAATATTCCTCTAAAATCAGCCAAACTACGAATTCCGATTTACTCACCTGTTATCAGGAGAGAACCCAGTGCTGCATCTTTTAGCCCAGCACTGACCCTGAAAAGTAATTCTAACCGTACTTACCAGTAACTTGTATTTCCTTCCATAGGCTAACATTGACTGGTTTCACTTGGAAATTCTTCTAAGTGTGGAGTTTTTGAACTTGATAATATTTCTCTAAAATCAGCCGAACTATGAATTCCGATTTAGTCACCTGTTATCAGGAGAGAACCCAGTGCTGCATCTTTTAGCCCAGCACTGACCCTGAAAAGTAATTCTAACCGTACTTACCAGTAACTTGAATTTCCTTCCATAGGAATCCATTGTCTGGTTTTCAGCAGAAAAGTTTCAAAGTGTCGATTTTCACAAACTACAAATATTCCTTAAAAATCGCCTGTGTGACTTAAACGCATTCTTTCAACTGTTTACAGGAGATGCACCAGTGCTGGATCCAGGATCCACCACTGAGTAAGAAAAAGTAATGATAACACTACTTACCTGCTAAGTGAATTTCCTCCCGTAGGATAACATTGGTGATTCTATGTGAAAAAGTTTCTAAGTGTCAACTTTTAAAATACAATAATATTCCTTAAAAATCACTACTGTAACCAAAACGCTTTTACTCAACTGTTTACAGGAGATGTCCCAGGACTGAATCTAGGATCCAGTCCTGTGGTTAGAAAAGTAATCCATAAAGTAACTAATTGCATTTAACTAGAAATTCACATTGAGCTCAATGTTGCATTGTGTTTGAAATTGTGTTGCCCATTGCAACAACTGTAACTACTGTACTTAAAAGTCTATTGCCTATTTGCAAAGTATTTAAACTAAAGTAATTCATTCTGAGAAAGTATATTTTGTAATGTAATGTATAATGTAATTACAATGTAATTTAAAAAATAAAATATCTAAAAATAAATAGTTTAAAAAAATTTGTAAATCAGTATCAAAAAAATAAATATAACAATTAATACATTTAAAAATTGTCATTTACAAAACCTTTGAAATTCACTGAAAAAACCATAGGTTTCAGACACGTTATAGTTAGGAATTAGCATTTAAAAAACCTTTGAAATTCACTGAAAAACCATAGGTTTCAGACACGTTATAGTTAGGAATTAGTATTTAAAAAACCTTTGAAATTCACTGAAAAAACCATAGGTTTCAGGCACGTTATAGTTAGAAATTAGCATTTAAAAAACCTTAGAAATTCACTGAAAAAACCATAGGTTTTAGGGACAGTTATAGTTAGTTGGACATTGCACTCGTACAAAACCCGTGAAATTCCCCGTTATAGTTAGTTCAGGTAACTATAACTCGCGCCCCGCAATGCACTGCTGATGACGTCACATATTACATCACTCATGACATGGTCAGTGACATCACTGATGACATCACTGATGACATCTCAAATGACATCACTGATGACATCACTGATGACATCATCCATAAGATAATTTGATGCATCTTCTCACACCCTAATATAACTTTTGATACACCCACTGTAAATTACAGACTGCCATCGTCAAAACCATAGACACTCCAACACCAATTACTATATACACACTCACTGATTCTAAGGTCTACACACACACATCTACTCACTCACCCGTACAATCACTCATACTTATAGTCACTCAGTACAGGACTATTATATGCACTCATACACCTATATAAACACTCACACACCGCCACTCATCCATAGAGGTACTCACACACCTAGTCAGTCATGCAAAAAATTAAGCACACACCCATTTACTCACCTATACAGTTATACACACACCAGCTCACTTACTCATACAAATACTAGCACATTCTTACGCTCTTATACAATCTCTGATACAAGCACACACTCATCCATGCAGTCACTCTCACAATCACACACTCTCGCTTATAGCTATATATATACTCCAACACACATATATACTGCCTTTCACATATGTAGTTACTCACACATGTACCACTGGGACATACATTCACTCACTAACACACTCTTACACACACTTACCCACCCATACAGTCTATCACAGATGCCCTCTTGAAACCATCTACCCAGTGAATCACCCACTCACACATCTATGCACAGAGTCGCACAGACCCCACCCACACAAACACTCAGGCACACATACAGATACTCAGACAACCAATCAATAACTCATATAGACACTCATGTAGCTATTCACCAACCCATGCAGCCACTTACACAGCAACAGACAGACAGATACAGACATTCACCCAGTTTAGTCACTAACCCATGCATTCAGTAAGATACGTTTAATCACTCACTTATAGAGTTAGTCACGCACCTACTAAATCATCCATTCAGACACTTATACACCCACTCATTCTTCAATACGCCTTTCCCTATATATATTAAACATATTTAAACTTTACAGAAACACACAGTCACTGGATGATGTCATCTGTGATGTCATTTGAGATGTCATCAGTGATGTCATCAGTGATGTCACTGACCATGTCATGAGTGATGTAATATGTGACGTCATCAGCAGTGCATTGCGGGGCGCGAGTTATAGTTACCTGAACTAACTATAACGGGGAATCTCACGGGTTTTGTACAAGTGCAATGTCCAACTAACTATAACTGTCCCTAAAACCTATGGTTTTTTCAGTGAATTTCTAAGGTTTTTTAAATGCTAATTTCTAACTATAACGTGCCTGAAACCTATGGTTTTTTCAGTGAATATATATATATATATATGTTTTTTTCACTTACCTTACATATACTTACCTTGCATTGTAAGAGAATGCATGGTTAAAGTATGTGCATGGTAAACGCATTGCCTTGTAAAGTCATTGCGTGGCAAATGATGTGTGGTAAAGGCATGCGAGGTAAATGCATGCGTTGTGTATTACAACCAGCACAAAATCCTTGCTAATTGATGGTCTAGCTTTGTCCCAAATTCTAACATCACATAAAAGCAGCCACAGGCAAGAGTCAGGTGCTATATTTCTTATGGTGTACCTACATGCAACATGTGTTCTTTACTAAATCACACATTTTTCATATCTGACACCTGTGCTGTTCTCTACACCTAGGAATTTGTGCTGGTCGGTGTACCTCTTGTTTCAATCCTAGATTATACACTGCTGGATCAACTTTCAGCAACAGCATGATGCCTACCGTCGAGATGCACAGCCATATTTCGGGCGAGCGCCCCTGGTGATGTCATCGACAGGTACTAGTACTAAATCTGGTGCTGCACTGTTTTATGCCCTTCACACAATGCAGCCCTAAAAATTTTCATGCAGCGCTCTGTTGCGTGAAAGGCCTCCAATCTGGGTCCCAATTTAAATGAGTATCTGGTTTATTTAAGAGTTTACCCACATGATGAGGGTATAGGAAGAGCTAACCTGCATCATAAAAATCTAGTATATTGATGAATGTATGACCACAGGTGCACACAAGTTTGCTGTCCTGAGTTATGTTGCCTGTGCAGTCTTCCACTGTGGGAAGTTGAAATATAGTTTTTTTCAGTTATGATTAGTTTATTTAGACCTTGGTCTATGAAACATCGTAACATACAATAGAAAATGTAAGCTCTTAAATACATCTGCTTTAAAATTGTATCTAAATATTGATTTGTCAAATAAAATTGCACACAGCATATGAGTGGAGAGAACCTTTACAGAAAATATAAACCTCTTGTGTTTTCTATTGCACAAATATTCTTGAATCTGCTTCTTGCTAGGATTTTGTATGAGGCTTAAATAAACTCAATAATTATTTTAAGACAAACGTTTTCCTTATTTAAGGCAAGCTACTGTTCAGTGATGTGATTTTTAGCAAGAATATCTTTTGAAACATGTTTAGAAGGAAGTGTTGAAAGACTTCATTTCAATTTAAAAAGGAAATGCCCTCAAGATATTGTTATAAATGTATCTGATCTAACACTCTTTAGGCTACCCAGACAACTGGAATCTTAGCATATTTTGCCCCGAGGGTACTGAATATCGTGCAGAACCTGACAACTCATATTAGCTAATTGAAGGGCCGAGCCTAACCCGCATTTAAAGCTAAAATTAAGAAAGCCGAGTAAATCAGCTCAAACCGTGAAATGGTTGATCAGTTTCTCTATGTCCTCAAACAAAGAGGTCAATCCGTACTGGGCAGTGCCTAGCTCTTGACGTCCTTCTGCTCCATGTTTGATGCATGCATTCTCCGGCACGAGACAGGAAGCTGGCGGGTGGGTGGAGTCAGTGTGGAGCCTGGCACAGATTGAACTGGACGTCTAGGCTGATGTTGTTAGCATGAAGAGACCGTCTCAACTAAAATGCATTCCGCTTATTAATGTACCTGATCGAGTTACAGGTTTCAGTTGATGCTTTTGTTTAAGCAATTTTTTTTCCTGTAACCACTGTCTGTTATATCTTATAGGCTACACAGGTGATGAGGTGGTCCCCCTTCGCGGGTGTACGGACTCTCCTCCTCTTTACTGAGGTTTGAGTGTTACAGGCATTGCGTTGTTGCTCGGGATTTGTGGGAGATCTTGTCTGATGAAGATCAGAAATCATGTAAGTCTCACATTGCGGCATCCCGTTCATACAGTAAGACTGCAGATGCCAGTCGCCCTGCTATTGCTGCCTATTCTGCTCCTTGTGCTGCCAAGGGCCCCCCACCACATTATACCTTGGAGGACCAGCAACCAAGGCCTGACAGGTACTGTTGGGTTAAAGCTTTTGGAATATGCACTTATGCTCTGGGGATTGACAATGAGAACTGTTGGATGGTTCATTAAGGCCCTTTGAGAGGGCTGGCATGAGAAGCATTATGTTTGAGTTGTAGGAGGATGCCACAGAGATGTCTGATGGCTTAAACAAACAAGCATTTGCAATGCAATCGGTCTCGCCTGTGGGACCTTATAAGTATTTAGCCATGCAGCATATTATCGCACATCATTGCAACGTAGCCTCGCTATGGACTGTGTGGCAGTGATCATGGGTCTGGCAGTAGTTTTGGCTATGTGCATTTTGTTATAATAACCTGTATTCCACTGGTAAAGATCACAGAGAACCAATGTGGCATGGAACTTCCCACCTCGAGAAACAGATGAGGTGAGGTTTATAAAGTGCCTGAACCCCCAGACAGTGATTCCTGTGTTCAAGAAGTGAGTAATGCCTTGGCTGAGCCTCTACTTGAAGTTTCCTGTGCTGTGTCGCCAATGATAACAGGTTGGTTGCACCCTGAAGCTCACTGCGAACCTTACACTGGCTCAAGGCCTCTGCAATAGTCTAACTTGCAATGTGCTGAAGCACTATGCAGCCAAGATTGATTGCCCTTGTTTTGGAATGATGAAGACAACCGTGTAGCTTGCAGGATCTTATACCCGGGACTATAAATGAGCAGAATGCACATCGAGTGCCAATACATTTTGAACATCAATTTCGACTCGTATGTGTGGATCTGAGGCTAACCACCTCATTTTTACAGACTCATCATACAGGGCCATGGAGGCAAACTGGCCCCTCCCTCCCTGATCAAATGCACCAAAAAGGAAGTGGCTGACCTTTTCAAAAGAACACTTGTCTATCACAGCTTAGCAGCACAAGGGGCCATCAGCGCACAGACAATACAGCTTTGAGGTAGTGAAAAGTCATAGTTTCACTACTTCAACAAACTGTGTGATCTTGGGCAAACCAGCTTCTTGCCACAACTCCCATTCCTCTCATCCACCAAAAACACAGCAAGTAAGCTTTGAAACAGGCTAAACCACACCGACACCAATCCCCACACCAAACGAGTGTCCTGCCACCAGGCACCCACAGCAGCCCCGCAACGCACACAAGCCACGCAGCAGCACCTTAAACTCGCTCTCCTGCACCCCGAGAACTCCGAGACACGATCCAGCAAGAGCACTGGCCACCCTATAGTAAACAGTCGACCAAACGAAACCACTGGGTGCAGGGATAGCCCCCTGCATCTGCCCGAAGAAAAGCCCACATGAACCAACCAAAACACACTCTTCCAAACCACAACAAATGTTTCCTGTGGGAATAACAGTGCAAAATGCACCCCCGCCAAATGCACACCTCCCTGCCCCTTAATGATGCAAGGAAACGCACAAGTCCCCCTCGCCGCTCAACCTCACCAAAGGGGAAGAGAATGCACGCCTAGGGTAAGTAAGTGCTAGTTCGCCCAAAAAACGTGCATCTTCTCTACACAGGGCCACAGGGCTCCCCTCCCACACCACACACACAGCGGGCCACAGGTGCACCCCCCATGGTTTAAATGATTAGCCTCGTGCTGTCTGCAGAGAGTATGACATTAACATAGCATGTGTAAAGAAACGCACATGGACAGTCACGAGGGACACGCCAAACGATATTAGGAATTTTCTACAAGGAAAATTGTTATGGCGATGTTTTCAGGGGTAATTTTCTCTTCTTGGCTATTCTGAAGCTTTTGCCAGTCTCCTGAATGCCCGAGAATTTGTGAGATTATGCCAGCATTTCCACTTAAAAAGATGTGTAGTCTTACCGATGCCAAGTACTCCGACAGAGTGTAGCACCTCCTCCACCACAACTTTTAAAACTGCGCCCGCTCGCTCCACAGACAACGTCACCGCAAGGCGGGGGACACAGGGTGGAGGTTTTGCGCAAAAAGTGAGCTTGCATCCGTCCGGACTCCTTTCCATGTGTGTGCACGCTCAATGGACTGGGAAAAAGTGGACCAGGACTGGATGCCCGGAAACACAGTGGAACGAGGGGAGCGTGTTTGTAAATGGGCGGTAGCAGTTATGTATTGCGCATGTGTTCTGGAGACTGCCATCTTTTGGTCAGGCAAAATAAGCCATCAGCAGCGCGTGATACAAAAAAAGAGTGCAAATTCACCCAACAAACAAGCATTTGCAATGCAATAGGACTCGTATTTACGCGAGACCTATTGCATAAAATACGGGATTGCGGGCGTCGAAGAAGGCACGAACGGGAGTGGGGAGTTGAGGGGGGGGCAAAAAGTCACGGACTGCGGGAGGGAGCGGGGGGGGCACAGGGAAGAAAAATAGTGTTGGAGTAAAGGGGCCAATAGCTAGGAAAGGATACAAATAACAACATGGCCGTCAGGAGGAGGGACTAACATGCCTAAATCCAATCAGAAGGCAGCATTTAGAATCTAAGCCAATCAAAAACATGGGCGGAGAGTGGGCGGAGCTTCCACGAAGCTTCCCCGCTATAGTATATACTGCATGCCTCGCAAAACGAGCAGCGCATGCGCTGCAACGCTAGGCGAGACCTAAAAACTGCGTAATGTGTAGGTGCAGAATATTGAGTGTGAAATCTTGTGTTACCACAATATTGAAGCCAGAATATTGAGTGTCCAGCACGGCTGAGTTGGGGACAAATAGTTCAGAAAGCAGCACTTTACCCTTGAGGAAATGTGTAATTATAGGGAAGTGCCCCCCCACCAATGAAGAAGGAACAAAGCGCTAAATAGAGTAATTTATATACAGAGGAAAAACAGGTAGAAGAGCCTTATGCCTCTACTAGATTGCATGCATTTTTTCTGTAGTTAGATAGAGATTAGATGAGCTCTGGAGAAAGTGGAGAGCTGTTTGGGCTATCTTAGCGGCTGAAACATGTGGGCAAATTTCCAATAGATGTATGAAACATTATTTTCAAAAAAACATCCAGTATACTTCTAATTTTTAACCATGGACAGGTTAATCATTCAAAAAAAGAGATATCTTGGTTACACCTTAGTCATTTTTAAATCATAAACAGGATCCCTGCTTTTATCCTCACAAAACACATATTATGAGCTCCCAATTGGCGGTTGAACCCAGTCGAGTGATGTACACCTACATGGGTGAAGAAAAGGCACTTTTGATGAGCCATGTCACTAGAAACTGTGGGCGAGGTATCTTCCTACATATTTAAGTATCTGTGATATGGTAGGCAATTGCAGAACAGGACAATCACACATCATGTGTTGTAGCATGCATGAACCTGCATGCATTTTGGCATGTGCAAGATGACCTTGCATATCACAAAAGGGGCTTATTCTCAGAGAAATTCACATTGGCATTCTCGAGTACTTAGAAGACATTTTGTAGGACTGACTGAAGAGATGGCCATTGTGCCATAATAGAAACCAAGGGACCCTAGAAAAACTGGTGGAGATGCTTGACACTTGCACATTTGTCAAGCTCTGGTAGAGGACAACCCTCCCAAACCACTGCTAATATCAAATCTTCTGGGGGAATCTGGGGAAAAGTTGTAATTTAATTCTTTGACCCAAAAAACATGCATCAATAACTACTTGACAGAAATCATGCATTTACTATATAGCACTGAGGTTGTGGATGTTCTCTACTTATCAGAAGATGTGGTTGTTCCAGCTTTCGACAATATATTCCCAACTTTTGGGATCCCCATGATTATAAAATCTGACATTGTAAGGGCAGTGAATGCAAGGAGTTTGCAGAATTCATGGAGTTTTATCACTACAAGATTCTATCCTCAGGCTCTTAGTCTAATGGAATGGTTGAAAGTTTCATGGCCATGCTGACAAAGCCAAGCAGACTGCCAAAATCACCAGATTCCACATCTCCAATGTGCTGTGTCAAGCTCTAACACAAGCAGTATGACTGGAAAGTGTCCAACTGACCTGCTCTTTTGTCACAAGTTGAGCATTCACCTTCTACAAGCCACGCCTCAAATGCAATATACCTTTGAACTCATTAGACAAAATGAGTCTACAAGAAAAGTAAGCCATAAGCATTTGTAGATCAGAGGAGTAGTTCAAGATACTGAAGACTGTGGCAAAGAGATCAATGTAGGAAGCTGGCTCTCTATATAGTGTGCTAAAGCGAAGTGCACTATACAGAGAGTCCAGTGAGTCACTTATTGATTTACAGAGGCAAAGGTATATAATACTAATGCTCTATTTGCGATAGTGTGGGTGAGCAGTTAGTGCTAAGCATTTGTTGTACTCACAGAGGCAAAAAATGAGATTCACACTCAAGAATAAATCCAAGACAAATTTATGAAAATAGTATCGATTTTTATGTAATTTTTAAGATCAAGAACTTCGAGACACAGTAAGTACTTTCAAAGTTATGATTCTTAAGAGTTGAAAAAATATATCACTTGTGCGCAATTATGCACCATTGAATTCAATGGGAAAAATCAGAAAAATGCATATAACATCAGGCAATGTGTTCACAAACTTCACCTTCTCATTTTAGGTTGATAGCAGGACCAGGTCCAAAGTTCCAGCAGCAGAAGATCAGGGGCGTCACGGATTCCGCCGGGAGCAGGGAGCTGAGGGTGATGGTTGCTGGTGCACTACAATGAAGGGGGCTACCTGGAAATACACTGCACAGGAGGACTTGAAGCTAAGTTCGGTGGGTTCCTCTCGAAGGAGGCATTTGCATGGATCTCAGGACCATGGGAGCACAGCTGGGTCATCCGGGGCTGGTTGAGCCGGGTGCAGAGCAGTTAGGTCAGCTGGGCGCCATGCATCGGGATGTCCTTGTGGTCAGGAGCAGGCAACTTGGAGAGGTGATTTGGAGACAGCTGGGCCACTCACGGTGTGGGTCTCAGGGTCTCAATGTCCCTCAATAGGTGAATACTTCTGGGGTAGTTGGAGTCCGGCATTGACTCTTCATCTTGCTGTGTGCTGAAGGGGGTTCGTTATCCTGGGTATTGGTACGGTGCAACTCCGGTAGGCCCTGGTGTATCCAAACTTGGTGGGGAGACAGATCTGACCCTTCGTAGCTGATGTACCTTTTCTGGTCACCAGAGAGAAGCAATTCGACAAACCACACTTAGCAGGATCTGTGCCTGCGATGTGCAGGGGAGTTATAACTTCACTCCAAGGGAGGTTCTTAGTGATTTCACAAAGGCTGGAGGAGCTGCGGGGTTCTTGGAGTCTTCACAGGTTCAGGACGAGACTGCACAACCATGATTGTCGAGTCCTTCGAGGCAGCAGGCAGGGTTTAGCATCAAATTTTTCTTGAGCAGGCCTTCCGTTCTTGAGCAGCAGCTCTTCTTTGTCCATGTCTTCTTCTTGTCAGTCTAATCTAAGGTTCAAGGTCCAGGGAAACCATCTCAATAATAAATTTAGGGGCGTTTTAAGGCAGAAACAGGTAGTAGCCATTGGGCTACCTCCCTTTAGGGTGTCTAGACCCTGTAAGTGACCACTTGTTGTGGGAAGGGGCACTACCCTCGCCCTAATAGGTGTTTTCCCACCATCCCAAAATGGTGGATTTTCAGGAAAGGGTTTCACATTGCCTGCCACACCTTAGGCGTGGTGCTGGCTGTATGTCGACACTCCTCCTCCTCTAACTAATTTTCCCACCTGTCCTCCCATCAAATTTAGAGCAGGACAGGGGGTTGGCATTCCCTACTATCTGGGGAAGCCTGGTCTGCATTTCAAAGGCAGCATCGCCTTTGAAGCTTCTCGCTCTGGAAGACCATTCCGGCCTGGAGGAGGTGTGAAGCACCTCCGCCCAGAGCAGGCTTTGTTTCTGAGGTCAGAAACATATCTGTTGGTGGTAGGCTGGCTATGACTAGTCAGAGACCACACCAGTGGTAGGTTTTCAGGGGACCCTCTAAAGGATCTCTTGTGTGCATTTATTAATACATCAAACACTGGCATCAGTGAGGATTTATTAAGACACAATGTTTGGTACCAAACATCTTAGGGTACAGTGAAGCCATCATGGAGCTAGGAAACTCATAATGACAAGTACCCAGCCCATGTACTCTCTATGGCTTCCCTGTGCGCTTACAATATCCAAGAATGGCTCAGATATTGCAGGGTCATATCTGCTCATGCAGATATGTCCACACAGGAGATATAGTGCACCCTGCCTTGGGGCTGTAAGGCCTGCAGTCGGGGTGACTTACCTATATCTCATGCAGTGTATGAGGGCATGGCACATAGGGCTGTGTGCCATGTCGACTCTTCGGTTTTCGCTGCACCAAGACACGCAGCCTGCAATGTCAGTTTGCATGATCTTGGTGAGGAGTCTCTGAGGTGGCACAATTCATGCTGCAGCCCCAGTGGACCCTCATCAGTACCCATGCCGTAGGTACCAGGGGTACCATTTACTGGGGACTTAGAGGGGTGGCTGAAGTTCTGCCAATCGTGGTACAGTTTTGGGAAAGAGATCTGGCACCCAGGGCCCTTGCAGTTCGAAATCACGTCAGGCATCAAGCAAAAAGTGGGGACTAACCATGTCAGAAAAGGCACTTTCCTACAATCAAGTACTATCCCTTTTGAAAATGTAATGCAAGAAGGACCCTTCCTGCCATCCCTAGCCATATCTGGTACGGGACAACAAGGAGCATTTCAATAAACAAAGTTGTATACCTACAACCAGTGTCTGTCATGCCTGAGGCTGTACAAATATGCAACCTCTGTAGCAAAAGAAGCTACTACAAACAACCCTCCTCAGAAGAAGCAGTGGGGTTGCCACAAGAAGCATTGCCTACCTACTCTTGACAGGGCTTCCATAGAACTTCAGTGGACGTGAGAGGACAATACTCAGGTGTGACACGTCTTATTACAGCCCATGGGTAAATCTGGCATTAGCGTGAAGAGGATCAATATTTGTCGTTAGAACTGCGGACCAATTCTCATTCTAGTCTTACAATAGTTTTATATATATTGTCTGACTATCAATAATTCTCAATACAGTCTTTGAGTCAATTCAGCTAATTACAATCATCAGCCAAATACAGCACTTTGCCGTCAATTCAATACTGTTCATTTCTATCTGGGAGCCAATGCTACCATTCCTTCAGTTCTTGGGGTAATTTATTTTTTATTGTTTGGGGAACGAAAAGTAATGCCTGTTACATTCCAGTGACCAATCCTGCACAATGTGGGGGAAGTGCTTTGCATTAAAAATACTGCTCATTACAGTCTAGGAGAGGAGTAATACAGTTAATTAAAGTAAGGAGTAAATAGTATTCAGAATCATTTAGGAAATAATACTACACAATTGCCTGGGGGGAATACAGCTCAATACAGTTTAGAGCCAAATGCGCTCTTTATTATTATTTTCTTGGCCAATACTTCATATATTGTGAGGGTCTATTGTTGCTCATAATGCCCAATTTGCTGTTGTCACTGATTTATTTTCCATTCTTCATCTAAACATATGTATATTTCATGACATTTTGGCTGATCAACTCACTGTTTATCAAGCTAATAACAGAAGTGCAACAAATTCTACTTCTGCTCACCAAAACATTCAAAAAGCCGATGATCCTCTAGACTATCTGCTGTTCAAAATACTGATGAGGACCAGCTGGTTCGGTAATGATGTAAAGTCGTAGAAGACAAAATAGCCTTGGGATAAAAATGAAGAAATGAATGGCACTATAAACAGCCTACGACTACAGTGCTGTTATATATAAAAGTGCAATCAACAAGCCCACTACTCCCAATGCATCCTTGAAGCAGGGCACTTCACGTAATCATCTCTAAATTTTACGTAATTTCCAAATTAAAGTATCTGGAACACTACCTCATGAGCAAGCTGACTAGCAACCTCCCATCTCTAATTGCACCACCTAGGATTCTGCCTTGTGCCTGAAAACTGACACTATTGGCCTTCAAACAATTCTCAGCTGTTGATTAATCTAGAGTAATTTCTCAAGCCCAGAAGCACCATCATCTCCTCAGCTGACCATGCCTATCAAAGGTATTCAAGAACACCTGCTTCTATACAGTGACTCCTGCCCAGTTCCAATAATTTTAATGACTCCTTAGCACCATCTGATATCTCAGTGACTAAAAGAAATTCTACATTGAGTGTACCAAGAAGAAAGAAGATCTCAAGTTTGTCAGACCCGTTCAACTGCCCAGTCTCCAGCAGGCCCTTCCTCTATTCTAGTTTTGAGCTCTTCTTTCTCTCAGCTCTCACACTTATTGAGGAAAACAACCTATTTTTCGATTACCAAATTGATATACACACAGCTAAGCACATAGAATCTGCCTCAATTCCCATCTGGCATGATCAAAAGTGTTGCATGGCGCACGTGTAGTCTCCATTTTAGATTCAATTCCTTTGGTTGACATCTCTTTCTCATAGTACCCTTTGCGACACTTTCTGCTAATGCGTGAATGTGCTATATGTGCATCTCTGATAGGTACTGGTGCCTTGTAGTCTGTACAGTTAGTTCCAGGGTCGTATGTGAAGAGCACGACGCCACTGTTTTCCTTTCTTTATGTCCTTGACATTAGGAGACACTTCATTTTATCTAGACGAATCCAAAGGAGTTTCTCTGAGCCTCTGCAACAGTTGATAAGAATAGTACATTATTATATAATGTATGGCCATTATCCACAAGAACAGCAACCACATTGCAGAAACAGACACCTTTACCGACCTGGCATTTGAACATCTCAGCATGAACATAATGATGAAGAACAATAAAAAAAACTAAATTTCACCTCCTTTACCACCCACCACGCAACGTGCTCTCCTTCGAAGAACACCTATCGGAACTGATAATGCACTGCTCACTCTCCAATGACAATAACATAGGGTCTGATTTAGAAGTCAGCAGAGGGGAACACTCCGTCACAAACGTGATGGATAGCCCGTCTGCCATATTACGATCACATTCTATTTTATGGGGATTGTAATATGGCAGAAGGGATATCCGTCACGTTCGTGAGGGTGCAATCCCTCCGCCGACTTCTAAATCTGGCCTATAGTCCTACGCGACTTCAATATACATTGAAATGATGAGAAAGACACACTTATCCAATCCCTGAATTAACTCTTACTCAGCAAATACCTTATCCTGCAATGCAATGGCCAAACACATACCAGAGGCGCAACCCTGGATGCCATTATAGCCCACAACGAAGTGGTTAGTATTAATAACATCCTTTCAGTTGATCCGTCGGATCACTACTTCATTCTGTTCATCAAATCAGCTAAATGGAAATACCCTCTATTCGTACTCAGAAAAGTATCTAGTGGTCGCGCAACATAAGTCAAATTCCCCTGACTGATCTGGAAGATAGAATGATGTCACTACTCCCCCTCCCGCCAGATAACCTCTCAACAGATGATCTTACATCCCACTATAACTCAACAATTTAAGCCATTCTAGATCAATTAGCTTGCCTGAAACTAAAAAAAATTAGAGATACTCCCTCAAGATCCTGGTTTAACAAAGACCTCAACGCTGAAAAAAAGACAACTTAGAGCTGCAGACACCTTCAACAGCTCAGAGTGAAACATAGGAAATATAAAAATCACATTGTGAAGAAAAAAGCTGCATTCTTCTGATGAGCACTAGATAAAGCAAAACAAATGCCCCAAAGAACTTCTCAACAAACTTCGAAACCAGCAAAACAAAATCCTCATGTCTCCAAAGAACATTGTGACAAATTTGCTAAATTCTTCATTGATAAAATCATGAAGATTAAACCCTCCCTAGACCACCACACTCTGCCATCCGCTGGAAAGCCTCCTCTCAGAATGGACAGAATCATCACACGTCTCTCTTCGAACTCCAAAGGGGAGGTCACTCTCCTTGAGACCTCAGGATGAAATATAATACTAGGATATCTCTCAACTCACAGGAGCTGGCGGAAGTTCAACTCACTCACGGAGGAAGACATCCCAAAGATTATTGTGAATTCTAAGCCCTCCTCTCACCTAGCAGACCCTCTTTCGGCCTTCCTGGTGAAGAGTCTCAACCACGCCTTAACACCTCACTGGACAAAGATAATAAACATCTCCCTGAGCAATAGGGTGATGGCCAACTGCCTCAAACTAGGGCAAGTCACCCGCTTGCTAAAATAAAAACAAGTACTGACCCAGATGACCTCAACAACTTCCCATCCTGGCAAAAATTCTTGAGAAATGCATTCTCTCCCAACTCAACCAACAGATTGACTCCAACAATCTTCTTGCCTCACTCCAATCAATTTTTAGGGAAGGATTTAGCATGGAAACACCTATACTGAATATAGCAGATGGCATACACAAATTGCTGGATGCTGATAGATGCTGCCTATTCATCCTCCTAGACGTATGAGTGACCATCTACATGGTCGATCACAAGCTGCTATTAGAATCCCTTCAAAAACGGATTGGAGCTGATTGCTTGGCTTTGAAATGGTTCACCTCATATCTACATAACCGCTTCCAACAAATAAAAATAAACAACTCGACCTCAGATACTTCCACCATAATTAGGGGTGTCCCCCAAGGCTCAGTCCTCTCACCTACACTCTTCAATATGTACATGGAACCCCCTCACCATCATACTCAAACAAGCAAACATCCCACACCACCTCTATGCAGATGACACCCAGTTTCACTTAGAAGTATCCTCACAAGAGGACTTGCGATGGTTAAACACCTATCTTTAAAAGTCTGAAACTTGCTCTCACACAACCACCTGAAACTCAACCAAGATAAGACGGAAATCCTTCTCCTATCCAACAATGGAAAGACCACCCAGGTCCAAGAATGGCTAAATACCATTGACGCTTTTAACTGCAAATCGACTGGCTGAATCCGTAAAATCTTTTGGGGATAATCCTGGACCCAAGTCTTCGCATGAGCCTACACACAAAGAATACAGTGAAGAGTGCATTCTACAACCTGCAACTCCTTCAAAAAATAAAGCCCTTCCTCAGAATGATCTAAAAAACTCCACACAAGAGATGGTGCTGTCTAGACTGGACTACTAGCACAGTGAAGTCACACTTAGCCACACTAAACATAGCAGCAACTATGGTCACTGGAATAAAAAGATGCAATCACATTTCTCCCTTCCTGGAAAATTTAAAGTGGCTCCCGATTAAAGCACGTAGCTGCTTCAAACCTGCCTGTCTCACTCACAAAGTCCTTCACACAGGGATACCGGCCTACCTTGCCTCCAAACTCACAAAGGCAGGCCAGGTGAGAAATCCAAGAAGCACCAACACTCTGCTTCTCATCCCACCCAAAAATACAAACAAAAACCCCTTGCACGCTCTTTGTTAGGCAATACCCTAGAAATCTAGAACTCCCTCCCAGTTCATATCAGGATGAACCTCTCCTTCATTCCTTCAAAAGACAATTAAATTATTTTCTTCTCAATCGGCACCTCAACATTTTGGACTCTAACACCTAGCACACAACTGGAATCTCTTCCTCGAACTATATACTATATTTTTGCTACTCTTTAAGAATTGCTCTGATTCAGTTTTCAACAAAACATTTTTTGTAATCAATGTTTTCAAAGACTGTCTTGACTATGTCTGTAAATCACTTTGAAAACCTCGGGTCTTGCCAGCTCTATATAAAACTCATTAAATAAAATTAAAAAGATATATAAATAACTTCTGTGCCAAAGCTTTTTGAGAGGAGCATTTCCAAGCAGTAATTATCATGGAACTGATGCAAACAGTGATTGAGATGCAGCACTGATGACTCTGACCTCCATCCTGCTAAGGAAGATAACCCCTACAATGATACCGGCTTTCAGACACCTAAGACCAAGGTATGAGGGTTAGGCTATCCCAATTGATCTGGCAGAGGGTGCACCCGCTATGCTCTCTTTAGCATAGTATTAATTACAGATAGGAGTAAGCAGACATTAGCAACAACTAACATGGTTGAATTGTCCATATTGTTTACCGTTCTAATAATGCTGAGTACAGTAACATGTCTCATCTTTCTAATAATTGCACCTCATGATTTCTTTGCAAGAATACAATCATTTCAATAAATGTTTGAAAATGCATTGTTGCATCTTTCTTGTGTTTACCTTGGGCATGCAAGAGTGACCAAAGAAAAAGGTTAGATCTGTTTCCACAGATTCCTTGAGAATCAGAGTGTCATGTTCAAGGTTGTCTATAAAGTATGTTACGCTGGTTGGTTCAGGGGTTAGATGTGGTACTGTGAGCTAGCTGAAACCCACCAACATGTACTGAGGGTATATGTTGGCTGAGTCCCTATATTGTGAAGTTTGTGTTGGTCTAATACACAGTCCTACTATATTTGTAGGAGCATATAACATGGTGCCACCAGCGTTTAGGTCAGGTACTTATTTAGTGGGTCTCCTGAGTAGTTTTCTTCCATGTGCCCAAGACTCTTTTGCACCTCTACATGGAGACTTCTGTGGTGAAAAGGATTTATCCTCCTCACCTCAAGAGGAAGCATCTATTTATGTCTGTAGATTGTTCAAGCTTGAACCTTTTAAAAGGATTACCCCACTATGGTGTTGCCTCTCTTTGAATACCATTCATTAAATATGGCGCTAGCTGTGTTATTCCTGTAAATTGCAGACAGGCAGTAACAGCACACAACTGTATATGGGCTCGTCAATGGTGGGGGAGACATTACTTACGTGATTGATGCACACAAAGCATATAAATGTGAAGTTTACTATTCCTGGTGTTAACAATCCCGCAGTTGATGCCAACACACAAACCTACCATACATACACTAAGGCAGCAGTTCCTGCTGCATATCGACCTTCTGAATATTTAGAAATACCATTAACATACCAGGAACATCAAAATTGGTTCCAAGGCACCCTCCCACACACACTACAAAATATAAGACTGGGTCCTCTCAGTAATGATGGGGCAACCTGACCAGTCTTAGCCAGCTACACACCATTTCCAAATGCAGGTGTGTTAAATAATCATGAATTGTTTGGTCCACTCACATAGTTAGACTGTATCGATGCCTAATGCAGTTTGTTATGCGTATAATAACAACTGCCCCAACAAGGGCTGTTCAAGATGGGCAGCCGCAGTTATCTGTGCCTGCCATTTGACCAGTTACTATTACTGTCATTATGGGTAAAGTACTCACCAAATGGGGGAAATTCCATTTTGGCTAGCACAAAAAAATCAGCGTGAAGCAGTGTTTCTTCATACGGATCCCCAAGATAAATTTAGAATTCTTACTATGTGTCTTCCACTTGGTGTGGTTCCCCCAACTGAGGATTGTGCGACATGGGGTACTATTTTTGCTGTAACCCACAAAAGAGAAGGACTTTAAAACATACCAGAGAAACTCTACTCTGTATCTCTGTCCAAGCAAACCGCAACGCCGAGAGTTGAGAGAAAAGAAAGGGATAGAAGGGAAAATCAATAGATTTTTAAATACTGCCCTCACCCACTAGTTAGTGGCATGCTTCATCATAGGGCCCCTTTGATGCCCAGGTGCAGACCAACACACTGGACAGAGCGCTGTTTTTTTTGGTGTGAGATAAAGAAAAAGAGAAGGAAAGGTTTCCCTCATGAGGGATCACTGGTGCAGAAAAGAGTGTACTAAAACTGCCTCAGGAGGTTCCACCTGAATCCCTTTATTATTGGACTACCTTGGCAGGGTTAAAAAAGTGAAATGGGGGTATATAGGAGGAGCTACTACTCCTTACCCCCTCTAAATGTACCAACATGTCTTGGCCAAATCTAAATGCCCTTTTGGGTCACCGGCCTTCTTCAGGGTAAAGATCCCTCGCAGAATTTGGTCTATATCACTATGTTATCAATTGTTACTAAGTGGTTAAGTCAACCGTACTTGTTTCTTTCAGAAAAAGAGAGGAACCCTTGATCGCCCAAAGGACTAGGGTAAAACTGAAAATAACAAAGAAGACGTCCTCTGGGATTTGTTTAAAAACGTATGTGCACACCTAATCACACATAATCAATCCAACTGCATACACACCACTATTATTCATAAGGACACCGCCAACCTGGTGGCTACAGTAAATTGGCACAGATATTCATACAAGGTCAATAGTGTTTACAGTTTACTAAGTTCATTTATTACAGTTAGTATTAAAAAACATTTATATTACACAATAATCACACACAGTTGATTCCAAATTTAAGGACAATTAATCACATAAATAACAGTTAAAATCATTAAACCCAAAAAAGCACGAGAGATAACCCAGACAGTTATCTTTGTCTTTAGTGGCCACACCCCAGAATTATAATCATGTGCACACGCCCTGATATCTTGAAACCATCAATATCTAGGGTGCTTGTCCGTACAGCTGGGTATATGGCAACAACAAAAGTGTGTGTATGCAGTTGGATTGATTATGTGTGATTAGGTGTGCACATAAGTTTTTAAACAAATCCCAGAGGACGTCTTCTTTGTTATTTTCAACCTTACTTGTTTCTCCGTAACACATTCATCATTAATATCTGTGAAAGAGAAATGATAATTGTGAGTAAATCCCCCCTCCCCCCTAAACTTATAAATCCAAATTGATTTGTAGGGGACATAGTTAAATTATTCTCCCAACCCAAAGTGTTGCCATAAAAGATTCAATAAAATGATAATAATAAAACCACAATATGCACCCAACACCATGTGAGGCTAGGGACTAGTCAACCATAAGTGCTCTAGTGATTAAAACACAGAAACTTTCACAGTGAGGATACCTCTAGAGTATCTTACCCGAGTTTCACGGTGTAATATCCTAACCCGGGACCTTTGTGGGGACACCGCCCTATAGTCACACACTGCAGAATAGAAAAGATACTGAGCCAGCGGTGCCTGATCCAACATTCTCTACAGAATTTGTGCTATTCGTTCCCCCAATAATTTCCAGATACAGATAATTTCCTGATACTGGTGTTGAGGTAAATGCGGTGGTGAAATATGCTCTCGTGCCCCCCTTCTTCTGTTTTCAATTACTCGTCTCACTCAGGTCGCTCGTACATATGTTCCGAGCTCCTTTTGGTTTCTTTAGTTGCTCATCCTTCAAATACATGGGTGAATGCCACCCTCTCCCCTGTTATGGAAGTAGTGTGCCTGGAATTCAATCAATTGGCCTTTTCCCTAGTAAATATACGACCTGTGCCGAGTCCGCACTAAGATCGCCCCGCCCATGTCCCACTTACTTCGTCAAGGGTCGGCGTTTCCAAATAACACACTCCACTCCATGTCCTCCATCGCTCTTGGCATGTTTGCCGTTCCCCCGTAAGTACCGATTCTACCGGATACTATTTTACTGCCATATATACCATAACACATGGCACCCCATCAATTGCTATCCTGCCTGAATTTCTAATGCAAATTTAAAATGAATTCAGGGAGGCCCCTGCCCTAGATTTGGGGATGAAATAAATGGCAACTTTTCCACAGTATCCTCGGCAATTCTAAGTAATATTAAAGGAGAGAAAGCATAATTAGCCATACACCAACGGCTCACAGCAGTTTCTGTTGTGAATCAGGGACGCGAGCTACTGAAAAATATTTCAGAGACCTATGCTTCTATAGGTCATGATAATTTTGGAGCCAGGCCTGGTAGCCCACAACTTAAAACAAAATCTGATGCAGATACCACCAAGCAGACACTTGAGTCTTCTAAAAAACGCTGGGATAAAAATAATAAAAACAAAAAAACTGAAATCACGGAGTGGATTTCCACAACAGAAGTCCACTGAAAACGCTATAATTTATGTAACCATGATACAATTAGGTAGCCTCATAGGTATAAGTATTCTGATACACTTCCCTCTCGTTCTTTTCAAGACTCTTCAAACAGACAGTCACAGAGAGTGGGTTAAGGCGACCACAAACAGGAAGAGTATGTGAAACCGAAATAGGACTCACAACGCTCCTCTGATGTCATCATAAAAAGGAAGAGAAACTTCCACAGCAAAAACCACACTTTAAAAAGAAGAAAGTGGCAGGAATTTCCACTAAATATGATACAAATACTCAAGACGCTTCTGCTGAATAAGACATGGGCAAAAACACTGCTCGACAGCGCAGCAGAGGTCACAATAGCTCGCCAGACTCTTCAAGAGTATCTGGTGGTGAGACCGACTAATGACTATATTCAAGTTGACCTTCAGATCAGCAGGTGAGCCCTCCTTATAAACTTTATTATTTGGACATCCAAATCGAGGGTAATATATCGCCTACTATTAAGCTATTATTTTGGCAGAACTTGTCTAATGCTTAAGACATTCTCTTGGCTGAAGAAAATTGGCTGCCTGAGTTTGTTAGAAAAGTCCCACAAGGTGAGGAGGTAACATTACCATCCTTTTTGGTTCTTTGACATTACATTTTGGGGCCTCTGCAAAACATACACCACAACTAGAGTGGAAAGCAATTCCAAAGTAAGTTCTAAAATGTTCTATTGCTTTTACTTCACATTTGATATCAGCTTTGGGATGGCCCTGTCTCATATTTTGAATACATTTAAGTTGGAATTAAGTTGGTATTATATGCTTTATTGACTTTGGTATGAGAGTTATAATGAAATGTCCACTGAGGCTAAAACATAGTCATTTAGGGTTGGAGACAATCTTTAGGTCAATTGGGCAGATAGTTTTTGATCACAAGTATGCACCTTTGATCACAAATATACACCTTTCTTTAGACTTATGTGCAGCTGCCTGCGAGCATCTGTATATTTGTGACAGTACAGTTTGCCATATCAAGGCTTGATACTGCCCACAGAGAACAACAGGATATCCCACCCCCCACTTATTTTTCCTTTCCTGTCTCTTCTTCTTAAGGATCTGTCTGAGAGGAATACTAAAGGTTTCAATCCAGAGAAAACCCCTGGCAGTTGTACATGGACGCCTGGCCTTGGGCTTTGGACATGAACCCATATTCTAAGTAGAAGTGCATCAGGGGAGGGGAAATATGGAAGAACCTGGATAGATTTACAACCTTTGAGGACGAACTGACCTTATTCGCATTGGGCAGGGCTTCAAAAGATAAATATTAGAGTCCTGTTTGCCTGTTAAACACATTCTATAAGACAGACCCTCACAGAGACTATTGCTGTTGCTTCCAGAACATGGTATTGAGTGCTCCTGTTGTCTCGGAACAAGAATGAAGACCACCCTTAGGCTCGGTGGTCTGCCCAACTGTTACTGCCAACCCTGCCTGTGTGAAAGCCTCAGCCAAATAAAGGAGCATAGAAATGTAGATATAGAATGTGAAAACTATCTCATCAGAGACCAGAGAGTTATTGCCTCAGGAAAACGTTCAAGTGAGATGAGTGGTGATTCTGCCTGCCAGACAAATGTCATGCCAACACCACCTTTTCTTGTTTTTGTGTGCAGAGGTCTATCACTTGCATGGCGTGCTCCCTACCTGGACATGTAAGGGTCAGAGTGGTCCTAGCATGTGCCGTTTGTGTCCTGTGGTCTCACCCACTGTGTCCCTCAGCATTAGACGGTGGTCTACCCTTCTTCATCATCAAGGTCAGTTCCTCCAGAACCCCAGGTTCCATATTAAAAGACAAACTAAAACTAGCCCTAAGCCAGGAGGAAGTTTTATTTCATTTGCAGCATAAACTCTAAAACCCATCTTTTTTGCAGGCCTACTGTAAAATTGTTTGTTTTTGATGTTGTACCTGTTTTTATTGCTGGCAATCATCTGAGTCAGGTTTGGTAAGGTGTATGAAGCCATAGCAAAGTTAATATATTTTGATGGGATTGTGATCCTTCCTTTTGCACTTTGTAACTGGGTTGCTATTGTGAACGTTACATATTTAGAAACGTTATATGAAGTAGTTAAACATTTGACAGCAACTGCATTATGTTGTCTGAGTTTCTAGTCTTTGTCTAATGTGTATGAACATCCATTGATCACAAACAATACGTAGTTTCCATGTTCAAGAACCCTCATTTTATCACTGTACTGTTCTGTATTACCAGTTTATTGTGTATTTTTGTGTTCTTTTATCATTTGGCTTTTTCTTTTACTGTACACACACATATATCTAATGATTTGTATCTTGTTATACATTCCCACCTCTATTGCAACTGTGATAATAGTGTTGTACACAACCATGTACTGTACCCTGATACTTCCCTGTGACACCTTTTTTAAAATAAGCATTGACTGCTCATCCATCTCTGCCAAGACAGGTAAAATGCTTGGGAGGCCATCTTTCCATTGCATCTCTTGTACCTAGTGTCCGTATTTACAAGATACACAGCACCCTCACCTCTGGTAGTGTTTAGTTGTGCCTGCGACTGAAAGTAAACAGAATATGTATATGATACTACATGATTCTTTGCTTGATATTTTAATTAGGGCTGAATGTTTAGAAGTAAGCATACTAAGAGATAGGTAGCATTAGTTAGAGTTTTTAGTTCTTTTAAGGAAATTAGTGTGATTTTGCTGGGTTCACCTGATGTCCATGTACTCGAACTACTGAGCTCTGATATTAGAATATCTGTGAGTGTGGATTCTCCAGATGAATCACTATTATGCAACTAATGTATGATTTCAGAGAAGGTAGCTTATCTGCAAACATCTATATGATTCTGCTGATTGAAAGTGCCTAGAAAAGTGGAATATTATGGAATGAATGCTTATCTTCCTACTGAATAAACTGCTTGCTTTGCAATGCAATACATTGCATATTATTTTTAACAATATTCCCACTGCTCAAATAAGTGCCAAATATCCTTAGTCCTGACTATAAATGTAAGATACAAGAATGCCACTGGATGCTCCCTCCTGTGGCTTAATAAAACCTCATACAGCTCACAGTATTTTACAACGACCACTCTATCTCTCAACATTTCCACAACTTACTTCACCCATATATAGCCCTACAAGATCCTCTAAATCATTTACCAAGGGACCAAACATGCCAGCATTCACAGGAAAGAAGACAAAGAAAAAAATACAAAGCAATCATGAGTTCAGGAATGAATGACAATGACTTACTCCAGATGCCATTGTAGGGTTTTTTGAGCCCACTTCACAGCCTTATATGAATGAGACTATTCCACACTTTGTATGGGCAGTTATTTGTCCTCCCATGCTACCTATAACTTTGTGGTCTGCAAAATCTAGAAACGAAGAGTTTTGCATATTTTACTTTTTGAATCTTGGAAGAACAGCATAAACTAATAAATAATTTAAGGTATATTTACTTAGTCTCACACTCATTTTTACCTTTTACCTTTTGCCTGGGTGATTAGAAGAATGTACGAGTAGTGCCTGGTTGATTGGATGAGTGCATCAGTACTCCCTGGGTTATTAGATGAGTGCATGGGTAATGCCTCAGTGAATGAATGAGTACAAGAGTAGTGACTGGGTGATTGGATGAATGCTTGGGTAGTGCATAGGTGATTAGGAGAGTGCATAGATAGTGCCTGAGAGAATGGATGAGTGCATGGGTACTGCTTGGGTGATTGGATGAGTGCATGAGTAGTGCGTTAGTGAATGGATGAGCGCATGCGTAGTACCTCAGTGAATGGATGAGTGCAAGGGTAGTGCCTGGGTGATTGGATGATTGGATATGTGCATGGGTACTGTCTGGGTGAATGGATGAGTGCAAAGGTAGTGCCTGGGTGATTGGATATGTGTATGGTTAGTACGTGGATGAATACATGAGTGCAAGGGTAGTGCATGAGTGAATGGATCAGTGCAAGGGTACTGCCTGAGTGAATGAATGAGTGGAAAGGTAACACCTGAGTGATTGCATGAGTGCAAAGTTAGTGCCTAGGTGATTAGGTGAGTGAATGGATAGTGCATGGGTGATTGGGTGAATGAATGCATAGTGTCTGCATGATTGGATGAGTGCCTGGGTCATTGGATGACTGCATGGGTAGTATGTCAGTGAATGGATCAGTGCATGGGTAGTGCCTGAGTGAATGGATGAGCACATGTGTGCTGCCTGAGTGAATGGATGAGTGCAAAGGTAGTGCCTGTATACATGGATGAGTGCATGGATAATGGCTGGGTGAATGAATGACTGTATGGCTAGTGCCTGTGTGAATGGATGAGTGCATGGGTAGAGGCTGAGTGAAATGAGGAGTGTATGTGTGCGGCCTGAGTGAATGGACGAGTGCATGGATAATGTCTGGGTGAATGAATGAGTGTATGGGTAGTTCCTGGGTGATTGGAGGAGCGCATGTGTAGTGCCCGTGTGAATGGTTGAGTGCAAGAATAGTGCCTGAGTAAATGAATGAGTGGAAGGGTAATGCCTGAGTGATTGGATGAATGAAAGGTAGTGTCTGAATGATTAGATAAGCGCATAACTAATGGCTCAATAATTCAATACATGCATAGATACTGGTTGGATGATTAAACAAGTGCAGCCTTAGTGTCTGGATGATTTCAGGAGTGCATAGGTAGTATATACATGATTTATAGAGTGCATGAATACTGCATACATGATTGTTTAATTGCATGCATAGTACCTAGCAGATAGGATAAGTGCATTAGTAATTTTTCAGTGATTGCATGACTACTTGCAGTTGCCCATGTGTTTTGGTTCAGTAAACAGGTAGTGCCTGGATGTTTAGCTAACTACATGGGTAGTGCCTGGATAATTCAATGAGTACATCAGTAATGTCTGGCTGATTACATGGGTGCATGACTAGTGTCTGAGTGATTGCATGATCCATTGTTAAACCTTGAGAGATTGGATGATAGCAAGTGCACTGATGGGGTGATTGTATTAGTGCAAGAGTATTCCCTCAGTAATTAAATGAGTACATAGCTAATGGATAAATAACAAGTTTACTACAATAGTGCTCTCTACGTAATTAGATGAGTACATGAGTAGTACCAGTATTTGCATGAGTTCATGCATGTTCCTAAGTATTTCAATGACTGCATGGGTTGTAAGTATATGCTTAGCTGACTGCATAGCTGTTGCACAAGTGTTACAAGGACTGCATAGTTACAGCCTTCTTAATTGCATAAGTAAATGGTTAATGTCTAGGTGATTAGATAAATGTATAAGTAGTGCCTCCATAGTTGAATGGCTACATCATTTCTGCCTGCCTGATTGCAAGAGTACATGTGTAGTGTCTAAGTAACTGATTTGATGACTGCCTCACTAGTGTTTGCCTGATTGCATAAGTACCTGACTACTCCCTGACTGACTATGAAAGTAGCGTCATTACTGTTAGATACATGACAGTTGTGACTATATAGCTGACTCATTGGATATCTTCCTCTGTCACTATCAAACTACCTGTTTACTATATATATGCTTTTCTACTGAGCTATGTGTGACTGAAGTCTAGATATCACACTTGGTATGTACTTGCATACATGGCTCTCTAGCAGCATACATTGCTTTGTTACTGAGCATCCACATGCATCACTAAGTTTTTAAAACAGAAAACTACCTTTAAAAAAGTTTCAAACCAGAAAACCTTTTGTGAATAGTATAGCTACATCATTTCCCAAATTCTTCTTGTGCCTCTAAAACATATATTCAGCATTTTCCAAACAAAAGTTGCACTCCAAATAAAGCTATCACAAGAACTCTCAAGTCATTCTGCACTATTAATCCTTCTCAATTTTAAACAAACCATGTTTAAAGAAAAAAGACCACCCTCATCATATACATGAAATTTTCATCAGCCTTAGTGAATATAGATGTTTAATTGAGACTACACTACTCCTGTTTAATAATGTTCTTAAAAGTACTACAACTCCCAGAATGCAAATCACTGATGTATCTCTTTTGCAAAATGATATTTAGACATTTAAACCATTCTTAGTTCCTTGTTGCAACTTTCCACAATACTATAATATTTTTTCCAATAAAGTACACAATGTAGTAAAGAGGGACTAATTCATTTTTCTTTTACTTCCCAAAACATTGACCACTAAGCTCTTAAACACATAGCCTCTAATACATAAAGTTCATCTGATATATTTTTTCATATCACTGTGATACTCATTTTCATACAGGATTAAAAAGTGATGTACATACCAGTGAATTCAGTTTGTAGATTATATTGTGGTATTACAGGCACATGCATCAAGATCGGATTTTGCGAGTCCTTAATTGCGATTTTTAAGGAATCGCAATTAAGGACTCTCAACACCCTATGCATGCAGGAATCGCTATAAAAATAGCGATTCCTACACATTCCTTAATTGCGACTCGCAAATTGTGAGTCGCAATTAAGGAATGGCTTCCCATTCATTCCTATGGGCCTACAGCCCCATAGGAATGAATGGGAAATTGCATGCGCAATTTGCGAGTACCAATTGGTACTCGCAAATTGCGCATGCAATTTCAAGAGTGCAAGGGTGTCAAAAGGACACCCTGTTGCACCCCTGAAATTGTGCACCCATGTTGCGCACACACATGCCCCAAGGGCATGTGTGTGTGTAACATGAAACTTTGAGAAATGCACTTTAGTGATTTTTCAGAGTTTTTGCAAAATACCGTTGTGTTTCATTTCACGGTATTTTGTGGCCCCAAATAGCGAATTCGCTATTTCTAAGGGGTACATGCATTGCATTTAAAGAATCGCAAATTGCAATTCCTTAAATGCAATCGCAAGTTAAGAAATCACAATAAATTGCGATTCCTTAACTTGCGAGTGCCCAACACCTTGATGCATCGCAAAAGGCATTTTTGCGGGCGCAAACGGCCGATTTTTGCGAATCGCACCGTTTGCGCTCGCAAAAAGCTTTGATGCATGTGCCCCTTAGCTCTTTCTGGATAGTTTTGACACTGTTAGCATTTGTAAAAACTAAGCACAAGAATGGTACACCACTCTGATATGGGAAACATCTGGAACAACAAGGCCAGAGCCACAAGATCCGGAAGCCCGCAAGCCGAACAATGACTTTGCCTTAACCACTCATGTGCGTGGTTAAGGCAAAGTCGGTCTAGGTGTTTGGGATGGGCGGGGAGAGAGGAGCGTCGGAAAATGAACAGGACAGGTAAGAGGAGTTCAGGGTAGATTTTAGGGGGTGGGGGGTTCGGGGTAGTTTTTAGGGGTTGGGGTTTGGGGTAGTTTTTAAGGGGTGGAGGGGTTCGGGGTAGTTTTTAGGGGGTGGGGGGGTTTGGGGGAGTTTTTAGGGGGTGGGGGGATCAGCGCAGCTTTTAGGGGGTAGGGGGGTTCGGGGTAGTTTCTAGGAAGTTGAGGGTGTATTTAGGGCTCAGGGGGAGAGGGAGGGGGTGGTAACCTTAGCAACTGATATGCGTTTACCATGCATGCCTTTACCATGAAAAATCATGGTGAAGGAATGCGTGGTAAAGCAATTCGTGGTTAAGACAAGGTTGTTGTAGAGACCTTGTTGTAAAGGTAGGCGTGGTAGAGGAAGTCGTTGCGACATACAGCCCCCGCATACAAAGCAGCCATGAAATGTAAACCTCTTCAACTTTGCACGTGTTCATGAGAAAGGCAGCAAATGAAATCATATCTTTTATTTTAGACTGCACTATCTCCACTTGTGAACGGTAAGTATCTGTTAACCCTTTCCTCTCCTTTCAAAAACAGATTCCTATCTATGAGTGTTCGTTAAGTATTCGTGATAATCGTGGAGAAATCGCGAAAAAAAGCGAGAGTCCAAACCTATATCTAGCTTCATTTTCTTTTAATTTAAATACTACACAACAGTTTATTACATAGTCCTGAGTTGGAAATTAAATCTTGCCATTTCTTAAGTTGTGTCATCACTCCTCGGCTTTTTAAAAAATGTTCTGTCTCTTTAACACCCTTCCCCTCCAATACAATCTTAGCTCGGTGTACCTTGCAGCCCAGTGCAACCAGTAGGTAACAAGTTCATAACACATTCTAGAAGGAACATGCTACTTCCAAATAAGATACAGCAGGTGTGCTTTACTCCACAGATTCAAAACCATATCAATGTCTGTATTATAGTTCTTTTCTTAAACAACAGCCAATAATAAGAATTCTTGCTAAGACATCCAACACACCACCTAATTTTATTCACTTTCATGCTGACAGAATCCAATGAAATATATCTTTTAAAAAAACACCTCAATTTTAACTGCTTTTCATTTGGAAAACTACCTTATTCAGCTCAAGCCTTCTCCTGACTGCTATTGTTCCTTCACTTCAAAATGCTTAGAGTATGGATGGTGGGCCACAGCTATATCTATTGGGCTAAAGAGGCTGCAAAAAAGAGAGGTATTGACAGAGACTTGGGTTTGCCAAATGTGCAGATTGCATGGTTTGCCCAGAGAGTGTTAAGGTTTCATCAGTTATTGGCTTTGGTTAAATCCATTGTGGATTCCCAAACTCCTCACCTCATAATTGTGCACTGTGGTGGCAATGACCTAAGCACATTGACTGGGGTAGGGCTGGAAATCCTAATGAAAGAAACCTTTGCAGAACTGATGTCGCTCTTCCCTCACACTGTCATGGTGTACTCTAATATATGCCAAAGACAGAAATGGAAGTGGTCAAATCAATCCTGTCCACAGATTGACAAAGAGAGGAAACATGTTAAAATCCTGTCTTATGTGTAGCAGCCAAATACACACAACCAACGCAACGGCTCTTGTCAGAGCCACCCTAGTCCCCAAAATATTGTTAAGTGCTTTTCTAAAGGTTTTAGTTTTTAAAAATTTTTGGGGATCTTTGTGACGACGTCGCGATCCCTGCAGACACGTCGCGAAAATGGAAAACAAAAGCAGACATTCAATGGACAACAACACATCCAAAAATAAGATGTAAAAGAATCCATTCTGAACATTTCCCTACACATATTACTACATAGCATGTTTAAACTCATATTTTTGTACTAAGTTTCTTTAAAAACCATCTTTCAGACCTATTTTCCGTTTTCGCAGTTATTCAGGATGTCGCGACGACGTCCTTAACTGCGACGATCGCGCCTTTTCCACAAAGTGAAAACACATATATGCACACATAATAAAGTACTTTACACACTAGGGGTTTATTACTGTTATGTTAGTAGGATTTATAGAGCGCGTGAATACCCAGAGGTGTCTTGGTGCTAGGATTGCGGTAAGCCCAGCCAATGCGTCTAGTTCTGAAATAGCCAGGTTTTTAGCCCCTTTCTGAAGATGGTGAGGGAGCTTGCACTTCTGAGCCCCATTGGGAGCATGTTCCAGAGTTTTGCGGTGCCATACGAGAAGCTTCGGCCGCCCCAATTTGAGGACCGTAGTCTCGGAACTTTCATAAGTCTAGCACCTGTGGAACGAAGCTGTCTGGACGGTTCATACCAGGCAAAGAGATTCCTAAGAAATAATGGTCGTGTCTTGCTCAGAGCCTTGTATGCTAGACATAATGATTTGAATTTAATTCGCTGTTCCACCGGTAGCCAGTGAAGTTTACAAATTTCCTTGGCTACTGATTCATGCTTTGGGATGTTCAGCAGAAGTCTTGCAGCTGCATTTTGAACTGTCTCAAGCTTTTTTTGATATTGCTTCTGAATGCTCAGGTAGAGCCCATTACAGTAATCCAGTTTTGACTGAATTAGTGTGGTTACAACCGTCTTTCTAGAGTCAGTGGGGATGTAAGGTAAGATCTTCTTAAGTTTCTTTATCAAAAAGTGGGAGGCAGAGACGATGGCATTTGTCTGGTAAGATAATGTTAGTTTATTATCAATCATAACTCCCAGATTTTTGGCCTTCTGAGCTGGTTTTGGCGGTTCACACATCTCTGCCGGCCACCAGAGGTTGTCCCATCTGGGTTGCAGATTACCGAAGACTACTACCTCGGTCTTCTCAGAATTAAGCTTAAGACAGTGTTTTCCCATCCAACTGTTTATTTCCCTCATACAGTTCTGAAACTGTAATGTGGGGGAGGCATGATGTTTGTACGCTGCCACCACTATCTGGGTGTCATCGGCGTAAGACGTGAGACTAAAACCAAACTCTCGGATCAAAGGGGCGAGTTCAGATATGTACCCTTAAAAAGAAATAGACTCAGGGATGATCCCTGTGGATCTCCGCATGGGAGGACGTATGGATCCGATTTATACTTGTCCAATGTCACTGTTTGACTCCTTTCCTTCAGAAAGGAGGAAAGCAAGGCCAATGCCGCTCCCTTGACCCCCAGCATTTCCAGCCGCTGCTGCAGAAGATTATGATCCACAGTATCAAATGCGGCTGACAAATCACGGAGAACGAGAGCGGCCGAGCCCCCTCTGTCCATCACCGTCCTGATCTCCTCGGTTTACTTCAAACTCATATTTTTCTACTGTATTTCTAGAACAACCATCTCTAAACCCTATTTTCTGTTTTCGAGGTTCGGCCTGACGTCGGTCATCGCAATCCTCCCGGGTACTCTGCGAAAGAGGAAAGCAAAAGGAGGAATTCAATAGCCACCACCACATTAAAAAATGATAACTATATAATTAATTCTAACCATCACAGTAGATAACTCATTCTATAAATAACTCTATAAAAACATTTATCAGAATCTCAAAATCTCTATAACAATGCGTATTAATGATCCAATGATATATTTTTTTATATTTCCACCAATAATCACGATTTCCCCACGATTGTACATGGGGGGGCTGCGCTGGCGCACAATTAAAATAATCAATTTTGGACACATAACTTGTGTCACTAACACCCCCATTTCTCAACAATGGGGTCAGAGTATCTCCACCCTGACCCCTTATGTGGGCTTTCACACAGATTTTCAGCCCAGGGAACCGTTCCCGATAGATAAAATGGCGGCCACAACTTTCTATTCAGGTTGCATCCAGCCAATTAGAGCATTCCGTTGGCGCTTGCATTCGCGATTCATCGCAAAACCTCAGCGAAATATACGCAGCCAGAGATAGCACTATCATTTTAAACTTACATTTCTCAAAAACTACTAAACTGATTTACAACAAATAGGCAAAAGGCACTTCCTTGAACCGACATCTACCTCCCTGCCAAATTTGGTGTAAGTCCGTTCAGCGGCTTGGACTGTAGAGGTGGCTAAAGGTTTCCATTGAAATTAACATTACAAAGGCAACTCTATTTCGTGTCCCAAATTCTCGGTCCCTACTGCACAGATCACCCCCAAACTTTCCCAATCAATAGTTCCCATTGTGACACTTTTTTGGCAAACTTTCATGCAGATTGGTCAAATGACGCCAAAGTTATAGCCAAGTCAAAAAATACTTTTCCTATGGAAACTAGGTCCTAACTATAACTATATATGTATGCCAGCTCTGTTTCCTCATGTATAAACCCATTTGTTGGTCCATCATTTATGGTAATGAATCATGCATGAGAAATAATGACTGTTTCCGGCACACCTGATGATGTTGACAAAGGCGACAGCCGAAATGCGTCTGTTTCTGCACAAGTTCTCAATAAATATTAGAACTCATTCCCACAAGTGCTTTTTCCTGTGGGTTTATACATGAGGAAACGGAGCTGGAATTCAAAACGCGGGTACACCCCCGCGAAGAGAGCACCCATCCACGAGTGCGCAGGCAAAGGTAGAGATGAGCGCGACTGCGCAAGCAAAAAGTGCTATATATATATATATTCACTGAAAAAACCACAGGTTTCAGGGACGTTATAGTTAGTTGGACATTTCACTCGTACAAAACCAGAGAAATTCGTCCGTTTTAGTTAGTTGAGCTAACTATAACTCACGCCCCCGCAATGCACTGCTGAGGACGTCACATATTACATCATTCATGACATGGTCAGTGACATCACTGATGACATCACTGATGACATCTCAAATGATATCACTGATGACATCACTGATGACATCATCCTTTGAGTGTGAGTGTTTCTAAAAAGTTTAAGAATGTTATATATATACGCCAAGGTGTTTTGAAGAATGAGTGGGTGTATGAGTGTCTGAATGGATGATTTAGTGGGTGCGTGACTGACTGTATAAGTGAGTGATTAAACGTGTCTCAGTGAATGTATGGGTGAGTGACCAATCTATGTGAATGTCTGTATCAGTCTGTCAGTTGGTATGTAAGTGGCTGCATAGGTTGGTGAGTAGCTACATGAGTGTTTATATGGGTTAATGATTGGTTGTCTGATTACCTGTATGGGTGCCTGAGTGTCTATGTGGTTGGGTCAGGGGGGTTGTGTGACTCCCTGCATGGATGTGTCAGTTGGTGATTCAGTGGGTGTATGGGTTCATGAGTGCGTCTGCGAGGGGCTGTATGAGTGAGTGAGTGTGCGTATGGCTGTGTTGGTGAGTGAATGGATGTCTCAGTGGTATATGTGTAGGTAACTACATATGTGAAAGGCAGTATATGTGAGTGTTGGAGTATATAAGTGACTATATGTGAGAGTGAGTGACTGTGAGAGTGGCTGTATGGATGAGTGTGTGCTTGTGTCAATGATTGTATAAGAGAGTAAGTATGAGTTAATATCTGTATGAATAAGTAAGGTGGTGTGTGTATAACTGTATAGGTGAGTAAATGGCAGTGTGATTGAGTCTTTGGGTGACTGACTAGGTGTGTGAGTATCTCTGTGGGTGAGTGGCGGTATGTGAGTGTCTGTATGGGTGTATGAGTGCATATATCAGTGGCTGTATTGATGAGTGACTGCGTGTATGAGCGACTGTATGGTTGAGTGAGCAGATGTGTGTAGACCTATGAATCAGTGAGTGGGTATGTACTAACTGGTATTGGTGTGTCTATGGCTCCGTGTATGATAGTCTGTATGTTAGAGTGGGTGTATGAAAGGTTATATTAGGGTGTGAGGAGGTACATCAGATATTAAGTGGATGATATCATCAGTGATGTCATCAGTGATGTCATTTGAGATGTCATGAGTGATGTCACTGACCATGTCATGAGTGATGTAATATGTGACATCATCAGCAGTGCATTGCGGGGGCGCAAGTTATAGTTAGCTCAACTAACTATAGCGGCCGAATTTCTCTGGTTTTGTATGAGTGAAATGTCCAACTAACTATAAGGTCCCTGAAACCTATGGTTTTTTTCAGTGAATTTCTAAGGTTTTTCAAATGCTAATTCCTAACTATAACGTCCCTGAAACCTATGGTTTTTTCAGTGGATTTCAAAGGTTTTTTAAATGCTAATTCCTAACTATAACGTCCCTCTGGTTTTTAATGCTAATTTCTAACTATGTCTACATAGGTAGGACATGTGCAGAAAGAGAAAGAAAGGTGCAGAAAGAATCAAGAGAAATGCAGAAAGAGGCAACAGAAGTCCAGAAAGAGGCTTACTTTCACTGAACCTTACAACAGACTCATACAAAGTACCCTAATCACTAATCCGTCTCCCAAGATGTTTTAAACCTCACTTTTCTCTTGAAGGTTCAATATTGATTGACTGCTCAGAATGTTACGCCTACCAAATATAAAACAGCAATCCCAAGCATATTACTGTTTTTTATATGTACAACTTACATTTATATTTTCTTTAAATAATGCTTTTAATACTGTGAAAGTTGTTTTATGGTATTGTTATGCTTTCTTTTTTTCTTTTTTAATTTTTACAAAGGAGTCGCGCACCCTAAGCGAACCTACTCGATGGGTGCATGGATTCAGGGTGTGCAAACGCTGCTGGCGCGCATTTGCGGAGTCGCGCTGGAGTCGCGACTTCGGCGTAATTTTAAAAGTATAAAATATCATTGTAGAAATTATAAATATTTGGTTAAAGACTTTCACTAATATAATTTAGAAAACAATTTATAAACAGTATTTTTTACTTCACTATGAACTGTACGAAATTTCACGAGTGCGCGATGTATGCGTGTAGGGTGCGCGACCCCTCCCGCACGAATTTCCGGGGTCGCGCAGGGGTCGTGACTTCGGCCTAATTTTCAAAGTGTAAATATCATTATACAATGTTTAAATATCAGTTTTGTTTAAACACTTTCAGTAATATACTTTTTACAAATTTTTGTAAACACCTATTTATACTGTATAATTATGTACAGGAAATTTTACGGGTGCGCGACTTGTGCGTGACGGGTGCGCGCACCCTACGCAACTCCATGTGACCTGAAAAGAAAGCTTTTGATTGATTTAAATCATTTTCATTCTGTAAGAGGGAGGACCCAACACTTGTTTGATCCCTATTATTATTTGTCTGTCTTGCTGACAAGACCTGCTTGTTCTACCTCCCTTCATTTTTCCAATTTTTGTGTTTTTGAACTTTTATTTTAAACTATGGCATCAAGTCATCCAGATGTTGACCCACTGGAACTTGAGGATGATGACATCGTGGAGCCAGTGAAGAAAAGGAAGGAAAGTGTGGTGTGGGCCTTCTTTAGTGTGCCAGAGGGAGAAAAAAAGGTGAACGCCAGAAAAGTCACCTGTACCATCTGCAAGAGACTACTCTCAAGAGACTCTGAAAAAAATATTCATGTCGAACATCAAGCATGTAGAAACATTTGGAGACTATCCATCCCTTACATCTGGCAAGAGAAGTTACAAGGAGGGAGAGGAATGAAGCGGCAGAACAAGATCTTAATGCCCTTTCAACATCCTCTCAAGGACTTCCACCAACACCAAGGCCACACATTGTTCCGGAACTGTTGGATGTGGCCATAACTTTTAAAAAATGTGATGCAAAACTGCATCGGGGAGCAGTGCATTGACGTTAATACCAATGCAATTAAAGCACATAAATGTTAATTTTTTTTTTATGTGCTCCCAAATTTTCTTTTCCTTTTTTTTTCTCAAACAGTTCCTTTGGAGTCTTCAATTTTGTTTTGTTTAAAAAAAGTCAAAAACACCAATAAAAAGAAAAAATCGTTAAAAAATACAAAAAAATTACAATTGTTTAAAAAAACGGTTCTTACGGAACCACATATATTGGTTAAAAATTGAAAAATTACCTGAGTGATTGCATGATGCAAGCATACTGCCTGAGTGATTGTAGGACTACTTGTATAGTGTCTGAATGATTGCATGAATGCATGGGTAATGCCTGGATGATTTTGTGAGTGCATGGGTACTGCTTGAGTGAAAGTTGGAGTGCATGGATAGTGCCTGGATAATTTGAAGAGTGCAAGGGTAGTGCCTATGTTATTGCATGAGTGCACAGGTAATGACTAGGTGATTGCATGAGTGCATGAGTAATGTCTGAGTGATTGGAGGAGTGCATGGGTACTGCCTGAGTGATTGAAGGAGTGCATGGGTAATGCCTGGGTGATTGCATGAGTGCATGGGTAGTACCTGGGTGATTGGAAGAGTGCATGTATAGTGCCTGGGTTATTGCATGAGTGCATAGGTAGTGCCTAGGTGATTGCATGAGTGCATAGGTAGTGCCTGGGTGATTGGGAGAGTGCATGAGTAGTACCTGGGGGATTGCATGAGTGCACGGGTAGTGCTTGCATGATTGCATGAGTGCAGCAGAATTGCCTGAGTGCACATATGAGTGCATGGGTAGTGCCTGAGTGATTGCATGAGTGCATGGGTAGTGCTTGGGTGATTGGAGGAGTGCATGGGTAGTGCCTGGGTGTTTGGAAGAATGTATGGGTAATGACTGGGTGCATGGACGACTACATGGGTAGTGCCTGCATTATTCCATGAGTGCATAGGTAGTGCCTGCTTGAGTGATAGTTGGAGTGCATGGATAGTGCCTGGATAATTTGAAGAGTGCAAGGGTAGTGTCTGGGTTATTGCATGAGTGCACGGGTAATGACTGGGTGATTGGAGGAGTGCATGGGTACTGCCTGAGTGATTGAAGGAGTACATGGGTAATGCCTGGGTGATTGCATGAGTGCATGGGTAGTGGCTGGGTGATTGGAGGAGTGCATGGGTAGTGCCTGGGTGATTGCATAAGTGCATGGATTATGCCTGGGTGATTGGAGTAGTGCAAGGGTAGTGCCTGGGTTATTGCATGAGTGCATAGGTAGTGCCTTGCTGATTGCATGAGTGCAGAGGTAATGCCTGGGTGATTGGAGGAGTGCAAGGGTAGTGACTGGGTGATTTAAGGAGTGCGTGGGTAATGCCTAGGGGATTGCATGAGCGCAGGGGTAATGTCTGGGTGATCGGAGGAGTGGATGGGTACTGCCTGAGTGATTGAAGGATTGCATGGGTAATGCCTGGGTGATTGCATGAGTGCAGGGGTAATGTCTCGGTGATTGGAGGAGTGCATGAGTACTGCCTGAGTGATTGAAGGAGTGCATGGGTAATGCCTGGGTGATTGCATGAGTGCATGGGCAGTGCCTGGGGGTTTGGAGGAGTGCATATATAGTGCCTGGGTGATTGGAGGAGTGCAAGGGTAGTGCCTGGGTTATTGCATGAGTGAATAGGTAGTGCCTCGGTGATTGCATGAGTGCAGAGGTAGTGCCTGGGTGATTGGAGGAGTGCAAGGGTAGTGCCTGAGTGATTTTATAAGTGCATGGGTAGTGGCTGGGTGATAGAAGGAGTGCATGGGTAATGCCTAGGTGATTGCATGAGTGCAGGGGTAATGTCTGGGTAATTGGAGGAGTGGATGGGTACTGCCTGAGTGATTGAAGGACTGCATGGGTAATGCCTGGGTGATTGCATGAGTGCAGGGGTAATGTCTCGGTGATTGGAAGAGTGCATGGGTACTGCCTCAGTGATTGAAGGAGTGCATGGGTAATGCCTGGGTGATCGCATGGGTGCAGGGGTAATGTCTGGGTGATTGGAGGAGTGCATGGGTACTGCCTGAGTGATTGAAGGAGTGCCTGGGTAGTGCCTTGGCAATTGCATGAGTACAGAGGTAGTGTCTGGGTGATTGCAGGCGTACAAGGGTAGTGCCTGGGTGATTTATTTTAGAAGTGCTTGGGTAGTGCCTGGGGATTGCATGAGTGCATGGGTAGTGCCTGGGTGATTGGAGGAGTGCATAGATAGTGCCTGGGTGATTGGAGGAGTGCAAGGGTAGTGCCTGGGTTATTGCATGAGTGCAAGGGTAGTGCCTGGGTTATTGCATGAGTGCATGGGTAATGACTGGGTGATTGGAGGAGTGCATGGGTAATGCCTGGTTGATTGCGTGAGTGCATGGGTAGTGCCTGGGTGATTGGAGGAGTGCATAAATAGTGACTGGGTAATTGGAGTAGTGCAAGGGTAGTGCCTGGGTTATTGCATGAGTGCATAGGTAGTGTCTCGGTGATTGCATGAGTGCAGAGGTAGTGCCTGGGGGATTGCACATATGTTACTCGCTATTCATTCTTTTTTTAAATTGTTGTTGCACTTGCTTTTAATTCTGTGTGCACTGTCTTTGAATTTGAAACATAAAACTGCATGAATTTGTTCTTGAGCAGCTAATACGGGGTAATTATCACTTCACTACTCAGGGATCATAGAGTGCGGGCGGGGCACTTGCACCATAGAGTTTTAACAGAGGCGGGAGGTCGGCGAATTAGTTGCGGACTCCACCTCTTCAATAAATGACCACTGCGGGCCGGGCGTGAAGGTAAGAGCGTTGCCAGTGAAGCTCTGCCTCGCGTATATGTTACTCGCTATTCATTCATTTTTAAAATTGTTGTTGCACTTGCTTTTAATTCTGTGTGCACTGTCTTTGAATTTGAAACAGAAAACTGCAGGAATTTGTTCTTGAGCAGCTAATACAGGGTAATAAGCACTTCCCTACTGAGGGATCATAGAGTGCGGGCACACACTTGCACCATAGAGTTTTAGCAGAGGCGGGAGGTCAGCGGTCTAGTTGCCGACTCCACCTCTTCTTTAAATGACCACTGCGGGCCGGGCACGCAGCGGACGCACACAGCGGGCTCACCGCTGGCGCGCCAAAGGCATGCCAAAGGCAAGCCCGTCTGCACCCGTCTGTGCCCGAACGGGCCCAGGGGCCAGAACCCCTGGCACCCGCAACACAGGTAAATATAGCTACCCCAGCAAGCAGCTACTAGCCATCAGGCCATCACCACAGCCGGCCTGTGCAATTCAACTAGGAGTTGATATCACACCCTTTTCTAGAGTAACCTGTCAACAATGTGGATATAAGACACACACTAACCTGTCAAGATAGGTCTGGTCAAATTCTTCTAAAGAGGATACTTGGAAGATGGGATTGATCAATGCCCGCTCCATCCCAAAACACATCTCAGACATTAGAATCATGTTAGAGGAAAAGCCCCTAGACATATTGTTCGTAACTGAAACTTGGCTCAATGTTAGCTCAGGCCCAGATATCCATCTCGCTCTTCCCCTGGGCTACCAGCTACACAGGCTAGACCAACCAGACAGAATCAGGGGCAGCATTGCTATCATCTTAAAAGACTAATTCAAATGCACCATATCTCAACTCTCTCTTCCTGAGTGTGAAAGCTCCCAGTTTCGCATAGCCTTATCTCCTACGCACATTCTCAGGAATACTTATCTACAGGCCCCCAGGCACTAGCAGTAGATTGTTAGAGGCACTAACCGATTCTTTATCCAGCCTCACGATGGAAAAGGCCCATCTGACAATTCTTGGCGACTTCAATCTGCACTTTGATAAACACAATTCCTCCCACATCAGACAGCTGCAGGGTGACAAGGAAGCATTACAACTAACCCAACTCGTAACATCACCTACGTATGAGAAAGGGAATATACTGGACCTCATTTTCTCTAACGACCCGCAGATCATAGTCTCTAAACCTATCCCAGTACCTTGGTCAGACCACCCTTTAATCATGTTCAGCTTACCAAAACCCCTTCATTCGGAAAAAAACCTTAGTACAAACCATCACCACTAGGAGCTGGTCCAAACTGGACCCTAAAACGTGGCAGGCAGTCCTGAAGGACAATTCCCCTATCCTTTCCGGAAATATAGACGATAAATACCAGCAGTGGGAAAACTGGATCACCTAATCAGCCGACATCTGTGCTCCCAAAAGAACTCTTAACAGTAAATCTCACCCCAAAGTTACCCCATGGTACAATGAACAGCTCTCCACATTGAAAAAACAATGCAAGAAATTAGAGAGACGCTGGAGGAAAAATTATGACCTTCCCTCAAGTCTGATTACAAGCTGTTAATCAGAGCTTATCACTATGAAATGAAGACAGCCCAATCTAAATATTATGAAAGCAAAATAGCTCGGGCAGCAAACTCCCCCAAAGAGCTATTTAAAGTAGTCAAAACTTTGACTAACCCTCACGAAAATACCAAAGCCCCCCCACATCTGTTAAGAGATGCAATGACATAGCATCCTTTTTCTCTAAAAAGGTGACAGAAATATACTATCAGTTCCCGAAAAACAGGGAACATGCTACAGCTAAAATGAGTAAGATACACTCAACTTCTTCATTAGTTCATTTCCCCAGATTGGAGAAAGAAAATGTCCGACACTTAATCACGTCTACCAAATCCGGCTCTCAGATGGACCCAGCACCCCCATGTCTCCTAGTGGATGCTCTGGAAATCCTCTTACCATCGGTGACTGAACTACTCAATCTCTCCCTAGATTCGGTCTTAGTCCCCAATTCGTGGAAGCACACAATCATTAAGCCTCTACAAAAGAAATCCAATCTCGACCCTACCATTTATAATAACCTCCATCCCATCTCTGGAGAAGTGTGGCTCAATGGTTAGAGCGGCAGACCCTGATGCAGAGATCTGGCCTGGGACCAGGGTTCAATTCCCGCCTCGGCGGGTCTTGGGCTCAATTTCCTCGGACCTGATAATTCTCGCCTCGGTGCCTATTCTAATCATGGGTCCCACTCTGCAACTCTGGGCAATAGCTTGCTTAATCTCCACAACGGCCCCAACAGCGCTGGGATGCCTGGCTTCACCCTGGGGGTGCCCAGGAGTGGACATTTCACAGGGAAAAGCCAGGAAGGGTTCCACAGCGGTATGCGTACAGCGCCAGGACACCTCTTTGGGGGTATAAGTGCGCTTTACAAGTACAAATTTCATTTCATTTCATTTCATCTCCCTCTTACAGTACCTGGGTAAACTTTTGGAGAAGCATGTTAACCATTCTCTGACCAATTTCTTGGAGACTAATGGCATCCTCCATCCCACCCAGATGGGCTTTCGAGCCGCACACAGCACTGAGTCGGCACTACTGACGGTCACTGTGGAGCTAAAGTCGATTCTCGATGTGGGTGGGTCAGCCGCCATCCTCCTGCTGGACCTCAGCACCACCTTCGACACCGTAGATCATACCATCCTAAAATGGAGATTAGGGGAAGTTGGCATTCAGGGAAATGCCTTGGATTGGCTTGCCTCCTTCCTGGAGAACAGAACTTTCCAGGTGATGGAAGGGGACTGTGTCTCAGAACACCTCCCTATCACATGTGGCGTCCCGCAGGGTTCATCCCTTAGCCCGACCTTATTTAATATCTATGTACGACAGCTGGCCGAGGTGGTGCAGGAATTTGGAATATCAGTGGTGTCTTATGCTGACGCCACCCAGCTAGTTGTGTCTTTTACCAAAGGCTCCAACCCTAGCAATTATCAGCTGCCCGAATGTCTGGAGAAAGTGGTCAACTGGATGTCCAACAGCTGTCTGAAGCTGAATGGTGGGAAAACAGAGCTCATGCTTCTGGGAAACCTGGACATCCACTCACCCCTGACACACTGGCCCAAATGTATGGGAGATTCACCTATCCCCAAACCAGCCATAAAAAACCTGGGAATTTTGCTGGAGGATACCCTCACACTGGATTGCGAATCCAAGATGCTTTCAGGGTCATGTTTTGCCCTTCTTAAAATGCTAAGGAAAATCATTGATGTGGTTCCTGAGCACCTAAAGAAAACTGTGATTCAATCCCTCCTTATTCACGACTGGACTATGGCAACTCGCTGTATCTGGGTTCACCAAAGTATGTTATAAAGAGACTCCAAGTGGTACAGAACGCGGCAGCTAGACTCCTGTTAAAAATCTCCAACCGCGTTTCTGCAAAGGAACCACTCAAACAGCTGCACTGGTTGCCTGTCGAAGCCAGAGTTAAGTTTAAAACCCTCTGCATAGCCTCGCAGAGCCATTAATAATACTGGGCCTGAAAAGCTGAGGAATCTGATATCTAGGTAAAACCCAACTAGACACCTCAGATCCTCCCAACAACAGCTCCTTAAGACAACCAGAATTAAAAGGGCTAGATGGGGTGGCAGATCTTTCGCCCATCTGGTACCCAAGTTGTGGAATGCCCTCCCACTTGAAATCCGAGCTGCATCTAACGAAACCTCTTTCAGAATAAAGCTGAAAACCTGGCTATTTCCCCGCTAATTATGCGGTGGCTCAGCATTTCACTGGTAGAATGGGTACTGCCTGAGTGATTGAAGGAGTGCACGGGTAATGCCTGGATGATTGCATGAGTGCAGGGGTAATGTCTGGGTGATTGGAGGAGTGCATGGGTACTGCCTGAGTGATTGCATGAGTGCATGGGTAATGCCTGGGTGATTGCATGAGTGCATGGGTAGTGCCTGGGTGATTGAAGGAGTGCATAGATAGTGCCTGGGTTATTGGAGGAGTGCAAGGGTAGTGCCTGGGTTATTGCATGAGTGCATAGGTAGTGCCTCAGTGATTTCATGAGAGCAGAGGTAGTGCCTGGGTGAATGGAGGAGTGCAAGGGTAGTGCCTGGGTGATTTTATAAGTGCATGGGTAGTGGCTGGGTGATAGAAGGAGTGCATGGGTAAGGCATAGGTGATTACATGAGTGCAGGGGTAATGTCTGGGTGATTGGAGGAGTGGATGGGTACTGCCTGAGTGATTGAAGGACTGCATGGGTAATGCCTGGGTGATTGCATGAGTGCAAGGGTAATGTCTCGGTGATTGGAGGAGTGCATGGGTACTGCCTGAGTGATTGAAGGAGTGCATGGGTAATGCCTGAGTGATTGCATGAGTGCATGGGTAGTGCCTGGGTGATTAGAGGAGTGCATAGATAGTGCCTGGGTGATTGGAGGAGTGCAAGGGTAGTGCTGGGTTATTGCATGAGTGCATAGGTAGTGCCTGGGTGATTGCATGAGTGCATAGGTAGTGCCTGCGTGATTGTATGACTACAGAGGTAGTGCCTGAGTGCATGGATAAGTATATGGATAGTGTGTGAGTGATTGCATAAGTGCATGGGTAGTGCCTTGGTGATTATACCACTATATGGGTTGTGCCGGGGTAAATTGAATGAGTGTGGGAATAGTGCCTGACTGCATATATGAGTGCATGTGTAGTGTTTGAAGGAATGGATGAGTGCAGTAAAAGTGGCTCTAAAAATTATTTCACATTATCATGCTTATTACATTATTTCTTCTTACCTTTTTTACTAATGTAGATACAAAACTCAGTAGAATTATTTTACAGTAGTTTTGCTGTAAACTGAATTTAAAACCTTTTCAAACTTCACCATTACCTTCTGTAAATAATATAATATACTTTTAAGAACACAACATAATTTTTGAATTACATAACATTTTCATTTTCCCTTTTTGCTGTTTTCAGATTCTACTGAATTTCACCATACACAGTGATTTCAATGTAGATCATCATACAACAGCGGGGGAAAAAAACAATCAACGAGATTGTAAATAAAAAACCAAATCAGCGTTGGGCATTATTTAGAACATGTGTAACTATGTGTTTACCTATCTACAGTTTCTTAATTACATTCTTCAACTACATTAAGGGCCAGATGTACGACCATTGGATTTAGCGCCTCGCAATTTGCGACAAATTGCGAGTCGCAAATTGAGAGGCGCTAAATCCAATGTACAACAGTGTCAGAGACACTGTTAGCGATTCCCAATGGAATCGCAAAATGCGAGGCTAATCAATATTCATGAGCCACTCGCAATTTGCGACCCCATTGGGAATGGCCAGCCTCACAGGGATGGTGGCCTGCTGGGGTCAGCAGACCACCATGTCTGTGACTGCTTTTCAATAAAGCAGTTTTTTTTTTAAATGCAGCCTGTTTTCCTTAAAGGAAAACGGGATGCATCTAAAAAAGTAAAAAATAAACTTTTTCGTTTCATTTTTTAAGGGCAGGTAGTGGTCCCTGGGACCACTGCCTGCCCTTAAAAAATATTTTCCCCTGCATTCACAAAGGGGAAGGGGTCCCCTGGGGACCCCTTCCTGTTTGCGAGTGCTTTACCACCCTTCTGAGAAGGGTGGTAAACTGCGACTGTTTTGCGACCTCAATTGCGGTCTCAAAAGAGTTATACATAGCTGGAGGACTCGCTATTAGGAAGGGACACCCTCGAAACACCCCTTCCTAATAGTGACTCGATATTCCTATTTTGCGAGTCGCAAATGAATTGCGACACGCAAAATAGGAATAGTACATGGCCAACTCGTTTTTTGCGGTCGCAAAGGGGTCTGAAACCCCTCTGCGACTGCAAAAAATGGTTGTACATCTGGCCTTAAGTATTTTATTTCTCTCAAGTACATTTTGTAAAATATACACTCCCATTTACATCTTGTATAATATAGAGAACAAATATATAAACTACTTGTTTCTAAACACAATTTTCCAAATGCAATATGAGTTAGCACAAACAATAATCCATACACTAATTGTTCACATCTTCCCAATAGGCCGAATAATGTTTCCGAAACTTTTGCATAGAAAATATCCAAAATAAACTCGTTAATTCGTATTCATATCTTCCCAATAGGCCGAATGATGTTTTCAAAACTTTGGCATCAAAAATATCAGATATGAATTTGGTATTTCGTAAGGCAACCTACATTTGAATTCCAAATGGGCATCATTGCAATGTGTCCATCCTTTATTGCACTTTAAATACACAGTATAGTGTCCAGATGTTGTAGTAGGTCCATCATGGAAAACAATAGCCACAGCTTTAAAAGTTATTCCTGAAATTGATACTTGACTTGCCACAAAAGTTTTTATTTTGGTTTCCAGTTTTCTTCCATTTTCTCTACAACGTTGTAGCATTAAAATGACATATTTTCCAAATCTTTGTATATATAAAGTTGACAACATTTCTGATTTACAATGAGAACTTTTCATATCTTGATTATCTGTTTTTACTAATTTGTTAAAAGACACTGATTTGCAATCTGGTATCGTCAAGTATATGAATCGTTCAGTGTCTATTTCAGTGGCAGAAGAAAATGAACACTCTTCACATTTATGATCCCAACTGTAACTTAGTCCAAATACATTTTCAATTTCTATTCCTTCATCTTCCAATACTCCAAGCATAAACATAGGAAATTCTTGTGCATCTTGTTGTATATTGAGTGTAAATTGCGAAGAACCAGTACATATATCCAAAAGATGCCGAATACCAGAAGCAGTATGGATTTTACTTCTATCAGTTACCAATTTTTGAAAAATATAATGTAGTAAAGAACAGAATATTTTTTCTCGATTTTCCATAATTTCATGATGAAGATCTTCTAGATAAAACACAATATTCACAATTACATTAGCATAGCAGTTGATACCTGAACTATTTTCTAACTGGTATTCTACAATATCATCAACAGTGTCCATTTTCATTTTCTTTGCACCTTCATGATTCTCTTGAATTGTTTTCTTTTTTTGAATCTCAGTAGAATGTTTGTCATATTTCCATTTTGGACACACTACACGTTTCTCATATACAGGATATTCACCTAAGTTAGGAGCATAAAGTCTTCTTAACCGATTGTACTCTCTTACACAATTTGCATCAGCACTAATCTTTTTCTCATCAAAATCAATCAAATACAAACCAGATAATGTTCTTACTCGAGACAATGCAACGTATGCCATGCCCTCTTTTAACACTGTACTTCCAATATTTACCAAAGCACTGTCTACACTTAAACCTTGAGGATTATGAATGGTTTCTGCATATGCTAAAGAAAGAGGAAACTGTTTTCTACGAACATACAAGTCTTTTACAAGCAAAAACGAACAACACAACGTCCAATCTGTTTTACCTTTTCAATCTGATCAAATTTAATCTTCAAAAATTCAATTCCATCTCTGTTCTGAAAATTTACAAAATCAACAACTTTTCCCATTGCTCCATTTACTAAACCTTTCTCTACATCCAAATTACGCCATAAAATTACCCGACAGTTTACACATACATATAAAGGAGGTCATTACGATGGCGGACGGAAAAACAACCGACCGCCATGGTAGCG